>JASAOC010001845.1:0-12714 GCA_030849835.1 Herpetomonas samuelpessoai
GCTCTCGCGCACCCACTCTCTAGTCTCTTGGGGTTTCTTGCAAGTTCTCTCCTCCACACGCACGCACAGACGCTCTGTCAATCTCCCTCTCTCGTCTCGGTTGCCCAGTTGGGTGTCCTCTTCCCTGCCTTTTCTCCTGTGCTGCTCCCCTTTCTTTTCCAGGCATTCCTTTTCGGTCTCCGCGGTGTCTGATTATAGACTATCGATCCGAAGCACGCCTACGGAAGAGCTGCGAGAACATGGCCTTCTTCGACGTTTTCTTCATAGTGGAGCTCTGTGTTTCTCTCGCTGTGATAGGAGCTTGCGTGGGTCTCCTTGTGAAGCTGCCGGTGTCGCGGCCGTATGCTGGCATCGCGCTGGGCGTGGCGATCATCTACATCACGCGCGCGTGGCGTGTTCTGCCCAGCAATCGAAGGTACGTCAAGAAGGCGGTTGCCCGCACGGCGGACCACATGATGGAGAAGCGCGCTAAGGTGGCAGCTGCGTCCCCCGTTAGCACGACCACAGACGAGGTTAACGGTCCCAGTCAGCCTGCCGCCCAGCCTTCTCGTGGTGGGAACGAAATTCCCCGTACCTCGGCGACGGAGCCGTTCAACGAGCTGCCTATTGGCACGACCCCACTCTCTGCGGCGTCTCCTCCTCCGGCGGCCCCTCGACGCCTGTCTGCAGCGGAGATACAGCAGCAGCAGTACGCTATGATTGCCGCTGCACGCAACGGCAGGACTGCACCAGCAACCTCCGCAGACAACGCTACTGCAACCCTTAGTCGCGGTCCTCGGACGTAGTCAGCGTGAAGAAGCGCCGGAGGCCCGGTGTGTCCTCGCTTTCCTTCTTAACCTTTTCCGTTTCTTTCCTCTTCCCCTCTCCTCATCCTCACCCTCCACTTATTTTTGTCCTCTTGTTTCTCACTTGCTTTTTATACTTTTCTGGTCTGCCCGCGTTGGCGTGCCGACTGGTGCGCTGCTCCGTCTGGAATGCAGCGCCGCGTCTGAGTGCGCGCCTGCGTGTGACTGCCTCTCCCTGCCCCTCGCGGGCCACTCCATATCCTGTGTTACCATCTCAACTCACCCAACGCTCACCCCATCGTGTGCCGTGGTCTTCCTCGTTCGGGGTCCTACGCCGGACGGACCCGTTGCCGCCGCGTGCTGCGGCTTCCTTTCTCGTGCGCAGCCGCAGACGTGCTTCTGTGGCTCCGTGCTTCTGTGTTTGTGTGTATGTGCGTGTGCCGAGCGGCGGCAGTGGCGCACGACGCGACCGCGGCGACGTGGCAATCGTAGTGGGTTGGTTCGCGTCGTGCGTTGGCTTTGTACGTCTTTGACGTTCAACACGAACAATCTATGTACGGATGTCTCGTGTAGGTATGACGATAACAGTTGACTTAATGCAAGGACTCCTCTCCGTTTTTTCAACTTATAATCTGCGTCCACTCTCCGTAGCAAGCAAAGTGTCAATAACATCGCGACTAGACGGCACAAGGGAGCGGCGCCACTTGATGTTCGTAGAAACAGTCCGGTTAAATTAAAAAAACAACAACTTACTACAGCACCAACGTGAACGCTTGAATCGGTGGAGGCCGCTGCGTGAAAAGAGCTCCGATCCGCGGTGATGCATTACAACTTGCGCATCGCGTCTCCGGTCTCATGGTTCGTAAGAGCATTTCGGAAGGCCACCAGCTTTCATGTTGAAGTGCGTGCGGTCAACCCCTGCGCACTGCCGGCTGTGCTTTTCCCGTGGCGGCCCCCCAAGCGAAGACAGTTGTCCCCGCATCCCCTGCGCCAAGCGGCATCGCTGTCACGCGACCAGCGGGCGACACACCAGGCGTGCAGTTCACAAGCGACACGTAGAAGTACGCCGCGAGCGCGTCCGTGTTGCGAACAACGGCCGTCACCACCGTCGCCGTCTCACCGTGCGGCGTGTCAGGTGCCGTCACACGCGTCAGCTCGCCGTCGGCAGGCGCGGGCAGCAGGTCCAGCACGTCAGCCGACAGAACCAGCACCAGCGACATCGTCGGCGCCGCGGTCGTTTCCGCAAGCAGCGAGTCCACAGGCTGGCCACCAGGCGTCACCTCAACCGCATCGCGCTCGAAGTGAGGGAGTGACTGTGTCCTGGCGGGTGCGAAGTGTCCTCGTTGCGATGTGACGATAGAGTGGCGGACTGTAACCATCTCTTCTCCGCTTTCCTGGTTCCTTGGGTGTGGCAGTACCCTAGAGCACCTCTAGGCGCATGCAAGCTGAAAAAAGAGCTAATGCTCTGTTGCTGTTTCGTTTGTCTGAAACATCGTTTTCTGTGACCTCCGCGTTGTTGGGTACGTTTCGTCCGGAGACGGAGAACGAGTGTCTTCGCGGTCAAAGCGAATCATGGCATTACTGGGAATCGTAACAAGGAAGAACGAATGCGTCATGATTCTCTCTCTTATTCTCGTCATTCAAGTTCCGCAACGGACACTAGAGCACACGATCAAATGGCTCCCAGTGATGAGTACCGTGAACGAGATGCAACTATATTTTCAGTGGAGCGTAGCGTGGTGTGTGTGTGCGTATTTGTGTTGGCGCTGATGAGGTAACTGTGTTGGTGCTACCTAAACTCAAGGCTCTTATGAACAATCCCACCAGGAGTATATACACCTTTAATCTCTTGCCGTGGACCAAAGGGACCCGAGAGTTTGTGAGAGGTGAGCGGCACGTTGCGAAACATGTTGCTGGAGCGTGGCCAAAACGCTGGCGTGTGCTGTTCATGTTTGTGACAGCGGCGCGAGGAGGGAAAGGAACAGGGCTCTTGGCGTATCAGAATTTTGGACCTTCGTTGCCTCAGCGTTGGCTGTCCCCCCATTGCAGAGTCCTTTGAAAAAACAAACAAGTCCATGTTGTCGAAACGTGTAATGTCACTGAAGACGCGTACTGTCGCAGTGGTTTGTGTGGCCTCAAGTGATGTCAATACCCTCCTAATTCATTTAAAAACAATGTACCACAAGTTCCGCAACGGACACTAGAGCACACGACCAAATGGCTCCCAGTGATGAGTACCGTGAACGAGATGCAACTATATTTTCAGTGGAGCGTAGCGTGGTGCGTGTGTGCGTATTTGTGTTGGGTTGATGAGGTAATTGTGTTGACGCTACCTAGACTCAAGGCTCTTATGAACAATCCCACCAGGAGTATATACACCTTTAATCTCTTGCCGTGGACCAAAGGGACCCGAGAATTCCATCGCACTACATGTTGTTTGCGTTGATTTGAACAGTACTGCCTCTCCATAGCCATTAGCTCTTCTCGACGTGGTTGGTACCTCCGATGGCTTCATCGTAGCACTGAGGCAAGCAAAAAAATCCGCTTTCTGTTTGCATTTGTGTGAGCGAATGTAATGTGTGTGTTTGTGTGAGAAGGAGGGTCTCGTCAAATGAAGTTCCACTTCGGACACTAGGGCCAATCTCCCAATAGGCCCCAGTGATGATATCTGTGAATAAGAACCAAACCACCTCATTCCTACGGCGTGGGACAACTCCCTGCGAAACTCAAGTATGTAGGAAGTTTCCACACTGGACACTGTAAGCGCTGCGTTTTTTTTTTTTTTTCCCCCTTCCATGAGTGCTGAGGTGCCGTTCTTCGCGTTTCAGCAAACACAGCCCGGAATGCGCGCGTTCATGGGATGGGGGTCTACTGAGCTTTCTCCTGTTCACCAAGGAGGCACAGGAGGAGCCACTCACACTCGGCGAAAGAAAAGAAATACAATAATGGAACAGAAACGTTCTCTTCTTGAGGAACGGTATGCGCTGCTTACACGATTCACCAAAGCGCGACCGTAAAATGTCTTTACATTCTCTACTTTGAGAGAAGAGAGAGTGGGACACGATAGAATAAAGACTTATTTGCGTGTGGGGGTGGGGTACTATGGGCGGTTGCTGCCATCATTGCCACTGCGTTCTCTTCACATCTTCTCCTTTCATACTCTGTGTTTTGCTAGAGAGGGTGGACGCACACCTGCCCAGCCATAGATTTTGTCTTTCTTTCTCTCCAGGCTACACCCGAAAGGCGAGACTTTTTCTTCTTCGCTTGTATTCCTTGCAGTGAGTTCAACGACAAGACTTGGACGACGCGGACACAGCAAACCTGACCAAACCAAGGACGGTACGAGGTGAACGCACGCGCGTGCACCGCCTACGTAGCATCTTTTCTTATGCTCGGCGTCATGCGGGAATACCTGGCCGAGTGCCAGCGGCAACGTGTTACCCCCTATGAGGGCTTCATCAACCACCTTAGCACTAGCACGATTGACTGCGATCTGGATCGGGTGCCGGTGAACGCAATCCGTATTTTCGGCCTCGCCCTTGTCAACAGCGGACGAGCACAGCGAAGTGTACGAAACGATTCGCTTCGTGGTGCTCGAGCCCGCGACAGGACCTCCAACGCGCGGCCACTGCACACTGCAAGGAAGGAGGGTCGCGCGAGTAAGAAGCACGAAGCAGAGCAGCCCAGCCCCGGCACGTCACCATCAGATCAGGGAGGCCGACTCGTCTGTCTGAGGCTGCGGTGTGGCATGACGACAGTAGCAGGTCCCGCTCCGCAAGCTCGACTGGGTGTCTTGCAAAAAGGGGACAGGTCCGGGTGCGGGAGGAGCTTTCGGCCACCTGGAACGAACCCCGCTGCCACGTCGCGGGGCCTTCATACGGCAGCGACAGCGTCGTCCTCTCGGCGGGCCGGCTCACAGACGGAGCGCTGCGCGATTCTTTCCCAGGCTAACCGCAATGCCTTGCGCGTGCTCCTCCACGGCCTCTGTTGCGTCGTGGAGGGAAGCAGGGATTGTTTGGGAGTCTTTCAGCTGAGTGGCTTTCCCTTGGCCGAGCTAGCGGACGTGAGCGGCCGACTGTTGCGCTCTCTTTCCCGCTGCCACGCGCTGCATACCGTCAGCCTCCGTGGCTCCTCGCTGTCTCCAGAGCTCCTGTCTGCCTTCACCACCTTTTCCTTGGCTGAATCCACGCCGTCTGTTCCAGCCGCGGCCCTTCCGACAACGCCTCTGGAGCCTATCAGTTTCCCCGCGTTGAAGGAGATGGACCTTGGGGGCTGCGGACTCACAGACCAGTGCACCCGCGTCCTGCAGTTCCTCATTTCCCTCAGCAAGGAGCGCACAGGGCTGGCGCGGTGGCAGCAGTCCCTGCGCACGGCTGAGGGTCCCAGGCAACCAAGCCAAGGCCTTCGTGTACAGGGGCAGGGGTCACCGTTCGTGCTACCCGGCGTGAACAGAGGACTGGAGCGGCTGGATCTGTCAGAGAATGCGCTGGGCGACAGCGCGCTGGCGGCGGTGGCACGCACGGTGCGGGATGACTCCACCCTGCGTACCCTCAACATGAGCCAGAACAGAATCACGTTCCGTGGGCTCCTCGGCTTCCTTGCGTCCGGCGCGCTGGAGTGTAGCGGGCTTGATGTCGTGGACTTGAGTCGCAACCCGTGCTGCTACCCTGAACAGGGCTCCCTGACCGATGTGCCTGGCGGTGGTATAGCGGGCGGCGCTGCGGCGGGAGGGGCCGTGAACAGCCTCACGCCGGCTTCCCTCCCCACGCTGCGGTACCACCAATGCATCGCTGGCGGGCTGGGTCAGCTGCTGGTGCTGCGCGACCGCACCGAGGATCGGCCGGCAGCCAAGCAGGCGAGACGGAACCCTGGACAGGTGTCTGTGCAGACCCACGCAGATGCAGAGGCAGGCGCCGCTGAGCAAATGGTGTCCGTCGAACCTAGCCAGCCACGGCAGCAGGGTGGGCCACCCAAACCTCACAGCACCTTCTCTGCGATTCCGTTTCCGACACTGACAGCACCTGACCCGTCACGACCTATCCCGACATTGCCATCCGAAGAGGCCTCTTCTTCATCTGCCCAGCCGCGGGAGCCAGAACGTGGGCAGCCCTTCTTGATACCGTCGGGGGCACCAGCCGTGTCAAGTCACACGCAGGAGTTTGTTCCCGCGCCGCAGCAAGAGCAACCGCCCTTTCCTGGCCCGCCCACCAGCGGCTCCCTCCCCCAACAGTACTATCCCCTCCCCCCGAGCAGTTATATCCTGCCTGTGTACCACCCTTATCCCGCGCCGTCTGTGGCCATGTGCGGTGGCCATCCTTCGTGCTGCCCGTGCTGCGTTCGCTGCTGCCACGCGTTGCACCAAACGCATTCAGACACGGCACAGCAGGAGGCAGCAGGCCACCGGCATGACCACAGCCATGTACGACCTCTTCACCATCCCCACGGGTACCCTGGTGCGATGAACGACACCAGTCTCAACGTGCTCAGCGCGCTGACGTCACCCGAGGACCGTAGCACAACGGCAATGACGACCGGCCGTCGACGAGGCAACAAGGGAAGTCTTGACGAGAGCCTGGAAGGAGCCTCGTTTTCTATTGGCCGGGACAGGTCGGGCCGTGGCAAAGCCCATGAAAGGGCTCCTTCGCGCGCACCGCAGGCCTTGTCGACACGCACCGCATCCTCTGCTTCTGCGCCCCCCAAGGCATTGAGGCACCAGTCGCAGCGGCGAAGGCTTGCGGTCGAGGTACCTAGTAGCGTCGCCAGTGAGGCAGGCGAGGTGGAGGAGGATGAGGGCGAGCCCACGAATGATAGTCAACAGGCCACAGCCACCACCACATCGGCGCACCGCGAGCGGTTGGATGGTGTGCTGGCTGGCAGTGATCGGGAGGACCGCTTCTCTGGACGTGAGGGGGCACCCTCCTCCGCTTCGAGCGGACAACGGCAGCAGCTACGCCTTTCACCCCCTTCGTCAACCTCAGCAGCCACAGCGGGAACAGGGAACGCGACTGGTGTGGTGCTTGCTCCCCCGGACGCACACCTTGCGGGTACTCTGGTGGCCGCCGCGGACATTGACGCCATCGCCGCTGCCGTCGCGCGTGGGGTGGTGGGAGACATGCAGGTGCATCTTCAACGGCAAGAGAGTCTGGTTGAGCGGATGGTGGGCGAGTTTGACAATTATGAGCTGGAACTCACAGAAAAACTGGAAAAGCATCATCAGCAATCAACCACCCGCATGGATATTCTGAGAAAGGAACTCCTTGCCCGGCTAGAGAAGGTCGCTGGGGAGCAGCGGGCGGTGACAGAGGCCGCCGCCGCGGAGGCCCGGGTGGCGCACGAGGCTGCGGACGCGGACCGACAAGAGCGCGCTCGGCGAGAGAAGGCCAGGGAAAGCCAAGACTCCGAAGATGTCATGGAGACCAAGTTGGTGGAGCTCATGCAGTTTCTTATGAAGCAGATCCAGGCGCGGGTCGAGCGCGCTGAGGATTCCCACGACACCACCAACGCAGCGGACATGCAGCGGACGCGCGTGGGAAATCTTGCGTCCGCGACGTTGGGCAAAGGAAACGATGCTGACGAGACGTTGGCACGACAGGAGCTCATCTCCGCCGCGAACCATCAGCTGAGGAACCTTGGGTGGTAACGGGAAGACGAAGGAAGTTGCGAAATGGCGACACCAGAAGGAGCGAAGGACGAGTGCTCTGCGTTTTCTCAAAGAATCCACGCGCTTTCCCGTTTCTGCGCACGTTTTCGTTGCCATGTTGCCATGATAGAAGAGAAGGATATTGACCGGAAAAAGACACTTGGTCTGATTTTTTAAAAATCATCAACTCCTTACACATAGAAATGTCACCTCGAGTGCACGCGAGCGCACAAAACAGCCTCGCACTTGCATCAATAGAAGACGGAAAATAACATGAAGTGAATGACCAAAAAAAAAAAAAAGAAAGAAGAAATAGATACGCTAGACGTTAACTAGTGACAGGCACGCCCTACAGCGGGTGCGCTTGGGGTGGGTGAAGGCGTTCGGAAAATTGCAGATACGGAGACTCTTCGGTGCTCCAATCATAGGAGACGCATGTGTGCTTTTTCTAAGCGAAACACTCATGCTTGCCTGCGTCATCCAAGGACTGTGTCCGTTCCCCTGCACTGAAAAAAGACATCAATGAAGGACCGCTCCTTGCGAACCTGGCTGTTATTAGCTGCATTCTGTACTCCATTTTCTTCTTCTTTTGTTTGGTCTTACTTGTGTTAGCTATCAAAGTCAGGTCCCTTCTTGTTCCCGAATCTCCACCATTCGGATCGTACCACTTTTTTTTTTTCAAACCAACCAGCCGCACACATAGTAAGCAGAAAAGGAAAAAAAGATCCTATCATTAAACACACGACAAAAAGATGAGCTCTGCTTCCACTGTCAACCTCCGCGGCGTTGCGCTGCACGGCCACATGAAGGGCGTCACCACGCTCAAGTTCAGCAACGACGGCGATATGCTCTTCTCCTCTTCCCGCGATACGGACTGCTGCGCCTGCAGCTGGTACGCGCGCGAGGGCCCCAAGTTTGGCAACATGCTCGGCAGCTACTCGACCAAGGAGGCAACTGGCCGCAACTTCGACCCCGCCATGGTGGCGCTGGATGTGAACCGTCAGGCCACCCTGATGGCCGCCGCTGGTGCCGGTGAGGAGACGGTCATCTGGAGCGTGGAGACGGGCAAGCAGCTCGGCTCCATGACCCGTAGCATGTCCTCTGGGTCTAGCGTCGGCTTCTCGCACGACGACAACATGCTCATGGTCGCCACCAAGGGCCGCGCCAGCACCCCGTCAGCGATCCAGCTGTACAACCTGACCTTCAACGTGCCGCCGATTGGCGAGGACATTGCCCCGCCCCGCACCGCCTTCAACCCAACCTTTGAGTACGAGGGCGAGCCTGGCGAGACCATCACCTGGGCTGCCTGGGGACCGACGAACGACACCATCTACTTCTCCGAGGGCGGCTTCATGCACATCCTCGATGTGGAGCGCGGCACCATCATTCGCTCCAAGGAGGTCCATCCGGGCTACGAGATCAACAAGTTCAAGTTTGACAGCGACTACCTCACGTTGGCCACGGCCTCCATGGACAATAGCGCCAAGCTCCTTGACCACCGCGACCTTTCCATCATGCAGACCTACCAGAGCGACGTGCCCGTGCGTGATGTGTCCATCAGCCCCAACTCTGACCACGTGATCCTCGGCGGTGGCATGGATGCCGCGGCGGTCACGACTCAGGGTGGTCAGACGACCTTTGAGGTGAAGTTCTACCACAAGGTGCACGGCGCGCAGCTTGGTCAGCTCAAGTGTCACTTTGGTACGATCACGGCCATGACCTTCCACCCCGACGGCATGGGCTTCGCCAGTGCCAGTTACGACGGTCTTATTAAGATGTACCGCTTCGACGAGGCGTACAAGAACGTCCCTGGTGGCAAGCCCATCTGGAGCCTGGACGCCTTTATGGAGGAGCAGGAGTAAGCGGCAAGGAGTCCGCATGGCAACCGCTGAGGGGCTGACACGAGGGCAGAAGGGACACGGAGAACGCAGTCTCGTAGAGAAATGAAGCGCACAGGGAGGGCACACACAAGCAGAAACCACGTGCATACATGAGGTGTGTGTGTGTGTGTGTGTGTGTGTGTGGCTACCAAGCACTTCTTTTGTCACATGTTGTTTTTCTCCCTCAGATTCAAACGTGGTGGCGTCCTACACGGTGAGCGCATTGGCGTCCGGCCTGCCCTCTCTCGCAATTTCTCCGTCTTCTCTGTGCTTCTTTTCTTTTGTTCTACGTGACTTGGGACTTCTCGTCAACCTTCGCTACTTAGGCCACCTTTCCTGTGGCTCCTCATTTGTTAACCAATTCATCTTGTCATTGTTGTCGTTGTTGGTCGTCGCCGTCGTCTCTTGACGGATCTGAGAGAGAAGAGGAGGAGAAGGGGAACTGCACGCGATGACTTGAGCACACACCGGAACGGCAGCTTCTTTTAAACTACATTTCCTCGCTCCTTTTTTTTGCTGTTCGTTCCTTTTCCTTTGCACGCCTTTTGCCATGCGTGCCCGCGTGCCACTGTTTCTTCCGTCGTTCTCGTTGCTTTCTCCTTTTTCTTCGATTGTCGTAAAGTAACTCTGTCGAATTTAACTTTTGGTATTTCTTGTTAATCACCAAACAAACCTGAAAAAAAAAAAAGAACACCAACAACAAGAGAATGAGAATCAAAAAAGGAGAGGGATGGTGCACGTAGTACTGGAATGAAAAAACTCGCGGGGCTGGTGCTGGGAGGGGATCCCGAGCAGGTGAACCACTTTCAGAGAAAGACTCGTGTGTCAGCGGCGACGGGTCGACACTCTGTCCCACATCTCGTTTCAGATGGTGCGGCTCGTTGACCCACCCCACGACGGAACGAGGCTTCCACCCCTTTGGCGAGGGGGAGGAGGAGAGCAGCCGATCACGAAGGCATGGAAGATCCGTCAGCGTATATGCGCAAGAGAGTGGTGAGGTGGGGACGACGAGGGAGTTTCTCTCTTCACCCCACCGGCTCCCCAAGAACCATTCATTCGCTGTCACTCGTAGTGTGTGTATGTACGTCTGCGCAGAGAAGAAAGAAGAATGGAATTTCCTTTTCCAAACCTATTGCCTGACGACGTTGTGTTGCTAGAACCACCCATAGAGGAAGAAAAGACTGGGGGCGAATCACGCGAAGGATCCTTTCCACACGCAGGTTTAGAACTCCCAACGTTATCGAAGAAGAGTTAGAGACTCGGTTCGTACACAGCCACTAGAGGTCCTATACCTTATTCCCCTTTGCACGTCAGCGCCCGTCGGCTCCAAGGCCACAGGAAAGGAGGCGATGCGCTCTGTTGTCTCTGGAATAGCCATCCAGGCCAACCGCCACCACTGTCGCAGGGCTGGTCTTCGCTCCGCCCTGGTCCGGAACGGACCTGTGGCTTCATGGGCCACCCCTGTCGCTTCAGTGGCGTGGCGGCGTGCCTACGCGACGGCAAACGGCAACACGTACGATGCCATGTCTGAAAGCCAAATGGAAAACGAGCGTGCACACCTTCAAAAGCTAAAACAACAAGTCCATGAGGACGACGGCAGCACCACAGAGCCTGTGACCGAGGATGAGGCGGAGCAGCTCTGGCTGCGTGGGATGGAGGCCAAGTACGGGGAGGGCACCTATCAACTCTTCCGCCCCCTCTACAAAGACCTCTGCGACGAGATGCGACGGGAGTACTTTACCAAGCCGCCGCCCCCTTTCACTCATGAGCAAGCAAAGGCACAGCCGGCACAGGGGTCTGTCCCCCCCAAGGCCCCGAGCGCTACCTTTGTGCCCTCCGCAGCAGCGCCAGAGGGGGCGAGCCCCGTGACGTGGCAGGTGGTGTACCAGCCAGCGAACAACTGCGCAGTGTTCCGCCGCGATGCCGTCCCAGCGCTGCGCCAGGCTCGTGTGGTGGCCTACAGCAAGATTGAGATCACGGACCCCCCACGGCTCAACGCACTGCTGACCTTCGCCGATTGGGTCCCGATTGAAGTCATGATGGAGCGGCGGGGCGTCATTGTGCACTTCTCGGTCGCGTGCAACGAGGGTGGCATGCACATGCGTAACGTTCGTGTCTATCGCAGCCCGGACGAGGAGGTGGCCGAGGGCGTAGGAGCGGAGGCGGCGAAGGAGGCGGCCAGCGCTACCTCGTCAGAATCACATGCAACGTCCACGGAGCCAGGTAAAGTGCCTGCGGAATGCGTGGAGGCTAGCGGGCCGCGCTTCACACGCAAAAATAAGGCGGATCAGAGCGCGCAGAACCTTTCCGAGGAGGAACAGCGGCAGCGGCAACAGCACCCGACTCCGTACAACGTTCTTGACGCCACCGACGACGCGGAGTGGTGCCGACAGAACCTGTGCTACGATGGCCCGTGCTTGTGGCACCTGGAACTGGATTTTTTGAACGAGTTGTACGACGTCATGCAGGACCATGGTGTTACCTTGGAGTGGATCCGCTGGGCCTCAGAGTGGGTGTACTACCTCGAACACGCCAACTACGCCCGCTGGTCTGTGGGGATGCTCGAGGAGCTTGTGCCAACAAGTCAGCGCGGGCCGGAGACAGATTTCCTGACGTTAGGCGAGCGAGAGGCCCTCGACGAGCCCGCGGAGGACTGGCTCAGCGCACGTGCCATCTAGTGGCGGCAGACAAAGGATCCCTTCCCACCCCTCTTCCTTTTTTTTTTTTTGCACGCTGTCGGGTGTGCGATGTGGAGTGCCTGTGATCTGTTGTGAAAACCTTTTTTTCTTGTTGTTCTGTGTACCTCATTGCAACCACGGTTGCTGCCTTGATGGCCCGTGTTCGGTGTGTGGCTCTTATCACACACTCACTGACACACAGTTCCTTGCGCATCCACCCATCGCTGTTCACAAATATTAACGTTACATCACACGCGTTTTGCTTCTCCAAAGTCAAAAAACGAGGAGGCAAGCGAGAAAAAAAAAACAGCGACAACAGCAGCTCAACAAAACAGTCGCAATTCATTTCCTGCTCGCGAATGCGTCTGCTCAGTTACCATCGGAGGGGGTCATGTGAATATCACAATTGTCTCTCTGACAGCTCTTTACGCAAACACGGGACAACATACGCGGCGAAAACCAAGTAACTACGGCCGAGGAGTCGTTGCACACAACACGTCACGTGCACGTATGCACAAGCAAAGCCATGCTTGCCACGCGCGGTCACGGAAAAAACAACAACATGTGACGCCATCACACATGACGTGCTCCTTGATCCAACTGTTCTGCTTCCCCTACCTGCCGTCCCTTCATTGCTTTCTTTCTGCATCGTTCCTCTGTTTTTTTTTTTTTTTCGTATGGTGTAGTTTAACGTTTCGTTTCTATTATTATTATTAACACCCCTTCATAAC
>JASAOC010001846.1:0-12802 GCA_030849835.1 Herpetomonas samuelpessoai
GGCCAGAAAGCGCGAGGCTGTTGATGCCCTCCTGCGCCAGCCGCACATAATCCCAGCAGTGCACCGTCTTATCCCCAGAGGCCGACGCCACCAGCGTCGTGCCAGGGATGCAGACGAGCCCGCGGATGGCGTTCTCGTGACGGTTGTAGGCGGCCCTGACCTTGCCCGTGTGGTGTGAGAAGACGAGAATGCTGCCAGCCCAGTCGCCCGTGACAATGTCGCCGTGGTAGTCAGCCGCGTCAAGGGGGCTGTCCTTCTTTGTTTCTGGTGCTCCTACCGAGGTGGGAGAAGGGTCGTGGCAAATGACATCGCCACAGGTGACGCCGCTGCGGTGCCCGTCCAGCACTGCCTCCAGCCGCACAGGGTCCAGGCTCCACACGAGGACGTGGCTATCGTTGCTGCCCGTGACCACGTACGGTGTGCGCCTCCCTCCCTCCCCGGTGGCCTCCGCGGATGGACGGGGCAACAGAAAGTCAAGCCCCTCCTGGTGAAGAAGGGAGAAATTTACAAACGCCTCGTGGCCAACGAAAACGCGCTGGACAAGAATGTCGTCGCCAGCGTCGCCACCGACCAAGGCCTCTTCCTCCTCTTCCTCCTTGCCCTCTGGGGTTTCCTTGGTTGGGATGCGCGACATGCACGCCGTGTTATCCCTGGACGAGGTCATGACCACCATGTGGGACTCGCTAGGGTAGAGGTGTGCGTGCTGCAGCGCCACAGCCTCGGCCGAAGGTACCGCTCGGCTCGTGTTCAGGTACCCGAACGCGACGTTGCGAACGTCAGACGAGTGCATGTGCCCGTCGGCGCGCAGAATGTATGGGTCTGCGTTGCTCATGTCTCGTCTCCCAGTGTGTGTACGGGTGTGTGTATGTGTGCTTTGTGCGAGAAGTGCTGTCTCACGTCAAAGTCGTTTTCGCCCCCTCCCTTTTTTCCTATAGAGATAAAACACACCCGCCTGTGCGTGTGTGTGTAAGGAGGATCCTTCTGCAGACCAGAGAGCGAATGAATGACCAACCGCGAACGCACACGCCAAGCAAAGAATGAATATCCCTCAAGCAATAAGAAGAATAATAACAACAAGGATATCAAACGACACCAATTAAAAGTGATAGACCAGAAGTTTGCCTTGCGCTTGTGGGCTGCTGTTGTTGCCTGGATTTCTAAAGCGGTATGATGTGGTTTCCTTTTCTTTTTCCTTTCTACGTTTGTTTCAGAGACGGGCAGTTGTGGGCAAACCAGAGGACACACTGACGCCAGCGTCAACAAGAGCAGCAGGAGAACAATTTTCGTGAAGGCACAGAGATGGTGCCATCAGGGTCATCGCCGAGCATCGTTCACCGAGCCGCCGTGGGGGGTATCTGTTGGCCTCCACCCATGCATGGGCACATCGTCTCTTACAGAGACTCGCAAGACTCCTTGCATGTGGACCACCCTGGTACCCTATGTCTTTCTTGTTTATTTCTTTTCTCCATTCATTGTGTATCGAGGAGGATTGCACATGCCTCCTACACATGGGCACTCGTCCCCCGCTCGCATGCGCGCATTTCACCCCTCTGCTCAGTGTTCACCACCCCTATCTCTTTCCTTCTCTTCTCACGCCTGTTTCTGCTTCAGCAAAGCAATAAGTTGCTGCCCGTATCGCGCGGCCAGGTACGCCGTGAAGCCGATACCACCGCTGCACTGTGCAAAGGCACTGGCCACGGGTGGGGTTGGGGTGAGCAGCCCGGACACATGGTTGTCCGCGTAACCATCGGTAAAGACAGCAATCCACTCCAACTCATCGGCCACCTGCCATCCAGACAGAAGAAACGCTTGTGTATTCCGGGCCCGCTGCACACCGTGCATGGCCCGTGCCTTGCTCGCGTTGTGCTCAAGCGCGAACGAAACCAGCCCGAGACGGAGAAAGAAGAAGCATTCATGCCCCTTCTCCGCGTGAACACGGAGCTGCCGCTGTGTCAGATGGAACGCAGTAACCCATAGCTGCCGTACATCTGCAGATGAGAAGTTCACCAAGAGTTGCGCATGAGAGGGTGGCTCCTTGGGGCTGTGGGTGCCTCTCGCGTACCGGCCTCGCAGTCCCCCCATTTCCCAAGGCCCGCGACCGGCCACTCCGTCGGCCACTTCCTGCGCCGTCACGGCGGTCGCCTCACATGTCGTGGCTTCCTCCGCCAGTGTCATGGCAAGGGCATCGGCCTGGGCGAGCAGAAAGAGTAGATAGGCCGCCGCAGAGCTGTCGCTGTTGTTGTGAAGAAGAAAGTTCACGGTAATGTCAAATTCGCGTCGCAGGTAGGCGCCACGGCAAGGGAATGGGACCGCACGCAGCACGAGGCGACGGTAGTGCCATCCGTTGTAGTTCAGGGGGTGCTGCTCCGCGGCGAAGGCAAAGCAGCTCGCCCAGTCGTACTCCTGCAAACATGTGACGAGACGCTCCAGGCCCTCGTGAGACGTGACACACCCCGCGCCAGCCGATAAAGAAGTGCTTGCGCCAAGCATCGACAACGACATGACGTGCGTCAAGAGAAGCCGCATTACCCAGGCGCGGTACACGAAGAGGGGCTGCAGCTTGTGATAGCCCGTCAGCAGAATCCCAACCCACAGCAGTTCCTTGAAGTACGTGTGCAACAAGTCAAAGGTACGCTTGCCGTTGCAGGGTGCCGCATCCCCCGCGGCGGCTAAGACGGCGCGGCGACGAGAAGTCCACAGGGCCTCGTGTGCTGGCATGATGGCCAGCATAAGATTCACAACACTGCTCGGAAACCATTCCTCCCCTGCCTCATCCTTCTGTGCAAGGAGGGATGGGGTGAGGATGACCGCCTGTGGACTGACCTTCCCCTCGCCGCACGCCTTCGCATTCTTCGCAGAGAGCCCCAGCGGCCGATCGACCGGAAAGCCCTCCGTGAGAGTTGCGCTGGTCCCAACGGAGCGGTGGGCGGCCAGGACGCGTTCTGCCAGCACTGCTGCGAGTGCCTTGGGCCGCACCCCGACTGCCACCTCAAAGAGATCAGCGCTGCCCTGCGTGGGCGGTGTCGAGGCCGCCAACGCCGCGGCTTTCAGGGCGTCTGGCACATGAAGTTCAAGGATGTGGTCATCTGTCTGCGCGGCGCCCTCGGGCAGTAGGGCGAACGAGGTCCGAAGAGGAGGACAGTGAGGCGCTGGCGCCCTCTCCTTCCCGAGCGAGTGAAGGTGCGTTTCGAGCAGGTATGTGGCGAGCGTATTCAGCGTGCGGTCTAGCTCCTCCGCTGCCGTGGACAGGGCCGAGGTGAGGGAAGGAGCATGCGTCATCTAGTCTGCAGCGGATGAGAGCAACACCACAGAAATAGAAAAGAAGATGGAGAAGCAGAGAGTCTGTTCACGCACGCGCCAAACCCGTCGGTCATAAAGGTTGAGGAGGTGCAGCAGTGCATGGTGGCGTTGGTCCACCTCTTTCGCGTCCCCCATGAGGCTACATCATGCTTCTTTCCTTTTCTGCGAAGGATTTGCTGACTGCGATTTCCCATCTTTGACGTTTGGTTTTGCTGTGTGTGCCTTTCATCGTATCTGTACAGGTGCAACGCAAAAAAAAAAAAAGGAAAAAGAAAAAAAAAAGAGTCATGTCAGGTACGTGCGCGGGGAAAGGTAAGGAAAAAAAAAAAGCAGCCAAGTCCTTCATCGGCTGAGCACATCGCGTGCCTCGTTGATCTTGGTGGCGAGAAGCGGGGAGCCAGCAATGTCGCTGTGGAAATCCTTCATCATCTCGCGGTAGCGCTTCTTGACCTGTTCTGGGGTGGGCCGCGCTGCAAAGGTCCCTCCCGTGCTCTCCTCGGAGAAGCCCAGGAGCAGCAGGGCCTCCTTCTCCGTCATGACCTTCCGAAACGGGTACTCGTAGTGGTGGTAGGGGAGGAGAGTCGTGCGGTGGCGAAGGAACTCCGAGAGGTTCTGCTGTGTCTGCGCACGCTCCGCCGCGGCCACGCGTGCCGCGATGCGAGGGCCGAGACGACTAAGGTAGTAGACTCCGCAGCCCACAGCGATGCCGGCTAGGATAGGGGCCGCCATTCTTTTTTTTTTTTTTTTGTATGTGCTATACGTCAAAGTTCAAGTTAGCCTCTTTAGTGTACCAAGGGAGGAGGTGAGGGACGATGCTTCTTTGGTTTTCCCTTGAGGACCTGACGCGGGCACGTGCGTCGCGTGCTCCTTGTCTCGTGACGTGGGCAGTTGTATTTTCATTTCCCGCCTTCCAAAGATTCCGTCGGTATCGTTGGGCCCCTTTTTTTTTTTGGATTCCACAAGTTATAGCACGTTCTTTTATCCTAATGAGTCCACCACTTCTTTCTTTTTTCAAATCTCGTTTTTGGATTCTTGTGTATTGTACCACTAGGAATGCACACTCCACTACACACAGAATAAAAAATAAGTAAATAAATCGTACAACGGAAACAGAGACGTGAAGGTGCAAAATAAAAGAAGGAAGACAACTCTCGCTTGTCTGGCGGTGAGTGACGCCCATATACAGGGAAGTTTACATGTCCCCCCAAAAAAGGGGAGAGAAAAGAAATGAGAAAAACAAAAGTGAAGAAGAAGGAAAAAAAGAGCTGCAAACATGAGTGCCAAAGCAAAACGAAGGAATGTGGGAAGAGGGCCCTGTGTGAATCACCGTCTGGGAGAGAGTGAGAGCGAACCACACCTTGTCCCCCCACACGCGCCTAGGTGGCCACCGGAGCCGGAGCCTTGTAGTAAGATGCGTTAATGTAGAAGAAGAGCGCTTTGATCACCCTTTCCTTGTCCTCCCACGCCAGGGAGTCAATGCTGGCCGCGCTGACATCAGACAACGGTGGTGGTGCCGTCGCGAGGGCTGCGACGGGAGGGGCGACGGTGGCGGGTTTGACAGGCGGCAGCTGCACGGCGCGTTTCGCGGTGCCCCCTGCTGCGGCTGCGACTGCTACAGTTTCTGGAGGCGGTGTTGACGAGGATGCCTTGGTGGCATCGACAAGGGTTGGCTGCGTCAGGCGAAACGTATCGCCAGCGGCGTTGCTGTCCAATGGCCCGACCAGTGCTGTTGCTGTTGCTGTCGTCGCCACGTGAGCTGGAATCGTATGGGCCAGGGCCCCTGCGCGTGCGTGTGTGCTGCTCCCTTGGCCCGTAGACGAGGCGAATGGAGGCCGCGGCGTGCGTGTGGTCCCTGCCATGCTTGCCGCGCCACGGGGCTTGGCAATGGCTGTTGCCGCCATCGTTGTACGGTGCGATTTGTCACCATGTCCTAAGGTTGTGGAGGCGGTGCTCGACGCCGCCGCTGTCGCTGAGACCGTCCGATAGCGCCGGCAGTCCTCGAGGGCCAGGTAGAAGAAGCGCTCCAGGTCTGTGCGCTGCTCCACCACTTTACCGGCCAGCGCGCGCATCGACTTCAGCTCACTCTGCAGCACCACGTTGGCGTTCTGCGCCGCGGTCAGCTGTGCGGTGAGGTCCGCGATGGTGCCCTCGTACTGTGCCCTGAGGTCCTTCTTGGTGGAGGCGAGTTCGGCTGTCAGGGTCCGCACGCGGGCCTCGAGCCGTTGCACTTTGAGCTCGGCCTCACGGCTCTGTCGGTTCCGCGCGACGGTGTGTCGCAGCACCTCCTCGTGCGCCGTTCGATGCAGCTCCGACACCCGTTTCATGTCCGTCCGCTCCGAGTTAATCTTTGTGGTCAGCGCAAGCAGGTCGTCGATATCCCGCACAAGGCCCTGCTTGTCGCGCTCCAGGGCATTGTTGTGTGCCAACAGAGCGCCGTGCTTTGCCTCGAGCAGCCGCCGGCTTTCCTTGTCCACCATGGCCTGAAACTCCTCGCGCATGGTCCGCTCGAGGGCGACTAGCTTCATTTTGCGGTCCACGCTCTGGAAACGCATCGCGGCCGTCTCACGTTCGTGTGACATGATCATTTCCTCCATGGTGTTGTGCAACTGCTGGAGTTCCTGCTGGTGCTCCTGCCGCTGCTGTACGAAGCGAGACGCTTGGCGGAGGTCGTCCTGCAGCCGCGAGACGAGCGCGGCGAAGTCGGCGATGGTGCGGTCGCGGTCCTCGAGGAGTTCCTCGTAGTGAGCCACGAGCTGCTGCTCCGCGGTGGCCTGCTGCGCGAGGCGCTCCGACACGCTCTGCTTGAAGGCACTCGCGTCCTCAAAGGCCTCCATTAACTGGGTTTCAAGGCGGCGAATCACAAGCAGGGCGTCCGTTTCTTGCTGCGTAAGACCTTCGCGGAGCCGCACATTCTCCTCGTCTGTCGCGCGAAATTTGTCGTAGTACAGGTCTGAAGAGGCCTTGGCTGCGGTCAGTTCGGCGTTGGCCAGCGTGGCAGCGACGAGGGCGGGTCGCGCGTGAAGGAGGCTCGTGCTGGTGCTGGTGCCATTGATGGCGCCGCTGGGACCACTAGTACTTAGCATCGTTGAGCCCGCCGCCGCCACCACTGCAGAGCTACTCGTCTTCTTTTTCGCTGCTTTGATCTTATCCAAGGAGGTGTCCGCGGGCATGGTAACTGCTAGGAGGGAAAGAACAGATACGGCACAATGCGTGTGTGTGTTGCGTGATTTTTTTTTTTTTGAAAGTGTCCGCTTTCTTTCGGTGTTCTAAGAATACCCTTCTCCCTATGGTTCCGGGTTGATGGTAAGAAAGACGAAAGACAAAGCTGCTAGAGCGACGGCGAAACCAAAGAGAAGGAGCCATGGGGTGGGCGTGCGGACAGGTCAGAGAGTGCGTGTCGGTGTGCTGCCTGCCAACGACGACAGTTGGAAGAGCTGGCGCCAGACGGCACACCATTTCTCCCTTAAAGAATCAAAAAAGGTTTAAAAAATACTAAGAGGAAGGAGGACACGTTAGCGACGTTTGCTTCCTCTTTTTTTTTTTTTTTTTTCGTATGGTCTTTCGTGATGATGGTATTTTCCAGGATCGCATTACATTTATTTCTCTTGCTCATTTGTTTCTGGTTTACTGTCAAGGATGTATCATGTGTTGCAAGGCGTAGGGGGAATGGCTTGGAGGGGTAGTGGTCCCTACGAAATGCTACATGAGGGGTGGGGGTGGGGGGTGGGAGAGGGGGAATGGAGCGGGGACAAGATAGAGTCGTGAAAATGCAATACAAAAACAAAACAGAAAAAAACCTCCACGAGTCACTCAGATGAAATCGACATCATGCTTTTGTTTTATGACGATTCTGATGTGGCTTCGAAGAAGCGTAAAGGCCTGTTGTAAGTATGTCTTTAATTTTATATATGCGTGTGAGTGTGTGTGTGTGTGTGTGAGAGAGAGAGAAAGGTGGAGAAATAGAGTTAGAGCCCTTTGGCACAGCGTTTGATGGTGAAGGAAGCCCCAATTCTCCTCCTCTATGTTGATAGTATCTGAGGTCGATGGATTTAAAGCTCGCACAGAAGCATGCTTTCTCCCACCAAGTCAGGGAGGAGGATGAGGGAGGAGAAGTGGGACAGAGGAGCGGGTAGAGCATGAAGTGAGAGGGACATAAACCGTCGAAAGTTAGCGTAAAACGTAAAAGCAAAAAAAAAAAAAGACGAAGAAAAGAAGTAATGGCGAAAATATCGAAAAAACTCCCAGAATAAAGGAATGTACAAGGAGAAGGGAGCACCTCCCTTCAACACACACAGACACAGACACAGGAGAGAGATACCGGTATGCTTGACCATAACCTTTCGGGTAACGTTGCAAAGGTTCCTGAAGGAATGAGGCTCCACTCACAGAAAACGAAAAAAAAAAAGGGACAGGACCAACGAAAGCAAAAATAAAATAAATGGAGATTGACCGAGAGAGGGATTAAAAAAAAAAACAGAAAAAAAAAACAACGTTGCGAGAGAAAGAGAGAGGTTATGTATATGGACTGGGTTCATGCTTTCTAAGGTATCGAAAAACCAGGCAGTCGGCTTCCAAGACACTTTTATGCGTGATCATGCGGGGAAAATCAAAGGAACGACGAATAGGTCGGAAAATCAATCCTTAAATAAATCATGTACGATGGTGAGGCTTGATGCGCTGATACCTCTCTCTCGAGAGAGAGAGGGAGAGAGAGAGAGAAAGAAAACAACAACGAAACACACATGAACAACCAGAACACACCCAGAAGCACGTTCTTGACCATCTTGGAAACAACAACAAAAAACAACAACAACCCGCACCATACGAACATGCACATGATGAGAGTGGGGTTTGTGTGCTTGAGTTTGTGTGGTTGAACTTATACAGCAAGAAAGGGAGGAAGTGATCTATGCTTAATGCACTTCCTCTTACATTTCCTGTTTGAAAAGAATCGTCTTCAATTTTTTCCTTTTTTTTTTAAATTGGACATACACTCGTCCGGTTAATGTGGACCGGGCTCCGATGCTGGCGCGGAGGAAGACGAGGACGATGTGGCGTCTGGTGAAGGACCGTCCGCGGAGGCGGTCGGCCTATCAGGGGGCGGGTGATCCTTGTGCGAGGTCTTGGGCGGCCGCCGTCCCATCTCCGCGCCGGCGGCAAAGGCCATGGGCCCTCGAGCAGGTCGGCCGCGCGACGGTGCAGGGAAGGCCGCTGCCTTGGTGTGCTGAAAGCGAGGCGGGCTACGTCGCGTGGCTGCCGCGGCGTACTTGGAGCTTTCCGCATGAGGAGGACGGCGTTGCTGTTGCTGCTGCTGCTGTTGTGGTGGCGACGGTGGTGGTGCCCCCCCACCTGCCGCAGTGGCCTCTCGGCTGTGGCGAAGGAAGACGGGCTGAGAGTCCGTCACCTCGTCCGCTCCCACCGCCGCCGCGCTCGCAACGTCGGCGGGGTTGAGGCTGTTGGAGAGCTTGTGCTGCGTGCGCTGCCGCTCGTACCGCCGGCCATCGCGAAAGGCGAGGCGCACTTGCTCCTCCACTTCTGCCCGTAGCTGCTCCGCCAGCAGGGTGCGGTCGCGCATGAGCTCGTCGTAAGCGCGCTGCAGCTGGCGGCTGTGGTCGGCTGCCAGCGCCTCACTCCGGCGCTGTTCGCCCTCGTAGAGGAAGCGAAGACGGTCCGTCTCCAGCTGCGCCATCCGCAGACGCTCGTGATGCATGGACAGGCGTGATTTCAGCGCGACGATCTCCTCCTGTTGCGAGCGCATCAGCAGCAGGTCCGCATCGGTTGGCGGCGGCAGCAATGTCGTGCCGCCACCATTCCCACCGTTAGACGCTGCGCTGCCGCCGCTGCCGCCTCTGCGCGAGTGCGAAAGTTGCGGGTATTGATGTTCTGGCACGAGGGCGATGACAGTGCCTTTGGCGAGCGCTGCGGGCGCACTCGCCGTCCCTTGCAACGGTGGCCCATCTCCTGCCGGGCTCCGCTGTTGCGAGGTCATAGCCTGCAGCTGATCGAGCTGTTCCTTCAGCAGGGCGCTCTCCCCCATCCAGGTGAGGCCCGCGTCAAAGGCGATGAGCATGGGGGCCCAGAACTGTTCCTGAAGGAGCGCCTGACGGGCAACGGCCTCGGCCTCGGCCAGTGCGTCCCGCTGCTTGAGCAGCTGACGGCTCGTGGCGTTGGGCTCTTGAAGCCCCACGCCACCGCTGCCGCTAACGCTGACGCCCTCCATCATGGAGCCCGAGGCCATGAGCTGCTTCATGCCCGCCGTCTGCCGCACCAACCGGGCCTCCTCGGCGCGAAGGGCGGCCGCTTCTAGGGCGAGCGCGGCGTTGCTTGTGCGTAGCTCCGTGGCGGTCGTCTCCCACGCGTCGCGTTCCCCGGTCAGTGCGTCCACACGAGCGGCCAGCGCGATGCGCTCCGTGCGCAGCTCTGCCAGTTCGGCTTCTGCCTTGGCGAGACGCTCTGACTCCGCCTCTCGCAACAGACTGAGCTGCGCGAGCGCGCTGTCCAGCCGGTACACCGTCTCCTGTGCGAGCACCGGGTCGAAGAGGGCCAGTCGACTAGACAGCGCCGCGTGCACCTCCTCTTCCGACCGTGCCGCTAGTACGGCGGCGGTGGTGGAGACGCTGGCCTTTGGCAGCACCAGCGTCACAGTCTCGTGACTGGCGTCTAGGCAGCCCGCACCATCGGAGGGGCCTCGTGCCGCTGTCACCGAGGCAGCGGCCTGCAGGATCACCATGGTGCGCGCTTGCTCCTGCAGCTGCAGCTGCGCGCGCTGAAGCTGGGTGCTGAGGTACGTGATGTGGTAGAGAAGGCGCTGGCGGTCCGCGTAGTCTGGCGCAGAGATGACATGCGCCGCAGCTGTTGCCGTTCCTGACGCTGAAACGGTGCTGGTCGTAGAGGTGGCCGTCCCATCACGGTTCATCTGGCCGGTCTGGGGAGCAGGCAAGGCTTCCCGTGAGTCGTGCGCTGCATACCAATCGGTTGGGTTAAGGCCCGTTTCTGCCGTGTGAGCCGGAGGCCCTTCTCGTGATGGGGGATAGGCCTCATGCGGTCTCTTGCTTTCATGCATGAGCGTGGGCTCCCAGGACGACGGCGTTCCTACGGGGTCCTCACGACCGCCCCCTTCACCGACGCGGCCGCCGCTTGAGAGGAGGAGGGCGGTGGCGGGTTTGCTAAACGATGTCTCCACCTCCTCGGCATCACTGCTGCTGCTGCTGCTACTGCTGAGGTGTTCCACGGCCGTCACGCGGTGCGGCGGTGAGGGCCTCTGCGCGTCCTCGTCAGGGTGCATCTGTGGTAGAGAGAAAATACACGCAAACACACAGACGCGCGGAGAGCGAGAGACGTTGACGGGGAATGGGAGGTGGGGAGACAAGAGAAAAACAAAACAAAAACAAAAAAAAAGCTGAGAAGGAAGGACAGCGAAAACGCGAAACGGTGGTTTCTACAAGCGACGCGGCAAAACAAAGACACACAACGCCACACCAATTCACAAGCCGATAAAGAGAGATGATGATGTGTGAGGAAAGAGGCGAGACCGGAAAGGAGGAGCTTTTTCTTCCTTTAAAACAAATAGCAAGGGCGACAACACACTTCAATGATGCGCGGCAGAAATAGTGTAAGCACGGGCTCACGAAAACTCGACGAGGGGGAGAAAAAAAAAAGAAAAAGAAAACTCAACACAGAAAAGAAATGACGCAGACAAGGACAGCAGTGGAGCCTGTTCGTTCCCTGCGTTTGGATGTGGTTTGGCGTCCAAGGTGGGCCCACCTTTGTCGATGTGGAATGCGTTTTGCGGGTGAAACCTCCCCTTACCGTGTGATCCGTAAAGAAGTTCACGATATGGGTGTGCGACGGTATATTTGTATTGTTACTGTTTTTTTTTTTGTTCATGAAGAACACATTCATTGTTACCCGAAGGTAATTGGGCATCCATCGCGTGATAGGGTGGGGGAGCAAGAGGAAAAAAAAGGAAAGAAAGAGAGGGAGAGAGAAAGAGAGGGAGCATTGCATTCAGAAGTGCGTAGTTCTTTCCGTTGAGTTTGTGTATGTCGTGTGTGAGGTTCCTCGTGCTGTCCTTGCTTTTCCACCGCTCGCAGATCCATGCTTACCCCTGCAAGGGTTCGTTCCGTGGATGGTAGACCTCTTCTAGCGTTGAGCAACGACGCGCAGTCGAGACGGAGACCTTTGCCGAAGATTGGGACGTTGCAGTCCAGCGCACGGCTATCGTGAGCGGTCCTTTTCTCGTTTTTAATTGTAGGTTGGTGGGGACTGAGTAGAGGGAGACACGTGCTTGAATGTGGACGTGGCGTGTGTGAGACTGTTCTTGGCACTGTCTGCCAATCGTATCGCTGCGCTTGGGATTGCGCTAGGCGTCAAGAAATGACGCGAGAGATGGGCAAACATGGATGTGCACATGGAGCGCCTCTCATAAAAGGGAATGAGAGGAGGAAGAAAGCGGTGTAGGGATGTGGGCGCTGAAGCAGGATGAGTGAGGCAGCAAAAAAAAAAAAAAAAAAAAAAAGAGGAAAGGAGGGAAACGGCGGGAAATATAAATCGAAGTCAAATGTACACGTGGAATTACAATATCGATGAAGGGACGACCGTTGCACGAGTGCCGGTCGTGGACAGGGCACACCGCTGTCACAAGAAAGATAAGGGACAAAGGCGTGCCTTGAGAAAAAAAAAAATAGTAATGAACGAAGACAACGAACCTTCGAGGAGAGAGCACATGGTGGGTAACGTACCGTTAAGCCTCTTTGGTGAACGTGTAGGGCCAGGTACGTCCGTGCACACCAACATCACAGCAGAAATCAGTGCACGGAGGGGTTTCTATACGCATGAAAGTGCAACTGTAGCCAGCACTACGACGGCGCCCAACAGGGTACTTCCCCAGCATTTGTGTGCCCCATCCGCATGAATGCTCGTAATGTCGTCGACGAACTGGTATGGCTCACACTGCTTCGCTGCGTTGGGCCGATACCCTGCATCGCAGAGCACGCACGCGCTTGCATCGTCAGAGTAGCACGAGTAGCAGTGCTCGGCGACGCACCAGTACGTGCACCCGCCTTCTGGTGTTTCGAGGTAGAAGTCGTCGCAGACGCGGCAGACCGTTTCGCCGGCACACGTCTTGCAGTGCTCCACGCCGCACGTGGCATTACGATTCGCGACCTCTGTGAATGTACCAACGTTGCCTGTCGCCGACACCACTGAGCCTGTCCAAGCGAGGAGGAGGCATAGGGCGAGAAGACACGTCAGTGGGGTTGTGCGTCGCAGTCGCGGCGGCGTCAATGAAAGCGTTGAGGGCATCAAATCCTTTCTTCTACTACCTTCGCTTGTCCTTCGTTTTGGGTTTGCTTGCTTCGCGAATCACCAGAAAACATATAAGGATGTTTCCGGGACCACCAGGTGACGGAGGGAAACCTGTGAGAGCCAGACAACGAAAACGGATGGTGGATGGTTAGCTGTCGTGGGTGAGGCTCGGTGAGAAGAGAGAGAGAGGGAGGAA
>JASAOC010001848.1:0-12915 GCA_030849835.1 Herpetomonas samuelpessoai
CTGCATCGCGGAGCCCATTGGCACCGTGCAATTTTTGCTGAAGCACTTCGCTGCGGAGCTCCAATTGCCGTGACGCGCTGCCTCTACACTCTTTCTTTCTCTCTCTCTCTCTCTCTCTCTCTCTTACACACAAACGCACATCTCTGTGATAGTGAAGCTCGAGAAGAGGATAAGGCGGAACGTGGGGGGTGGGGGGAATGGTGTTCACGCATGCGCACCCGCCTGCATGTGTGTTCCTTCAGAGAGCGGCTGAGAACAAGAGGTCAAAAAACGAACGTCTTCGTGGATGTATTTCTTGTGGAGCCCGCGCGAATGTAGTTGCATACTTCTTGCTTTTTCTGGGCGATTTTTTTTTTTTTGCTGTCTTGCGACGAACGGACCCCCTCGTCCATGCGCGTGCCGCGCGTCACCATGATTTCATTGCCCCCTTCCCTCCCCCCATTGACTCACCCACGAACTTGAAAAAAAAAAAAATTAACCGACTCAAGCGGAGGCGAAGCGAGCGCAGCAGGGGAGCTCTCTCCCTTCACAGATGTGCACGCAATACCCCTGGTGCCGACCTGTCTTGCCACCTCACCCACCTTCCCCTCCTCATCCATCGCACTCTGCTCTATCAAAGAATCACGGAATACTTTATATTGTTTTCTTTTCTTTGTTGATACCTGATCGTTAGTGTTCGAGATCTCGTGTCGCACACGTTCGAGTGATTCTTCAAGTACCATCTTTTATTCTTCTCTCTCTCTCTTGGTTTGTCTCGTGGTTTCACGCAGCACATTCTCACTGTCCAACGGAAAAGACACGTGGCGCACAAGCCCTACACCAGGATTCAAGATGAACAGTCGAACCACCGGTCGCTACGACACCCCAGCTAGTGGTGAACCAAACGGCCAGGACGGCGACGTGGACCGGCGTCGCGCCGGGCGCTACGATCGCCGCCGGTCTCGTAGCAACTCACCTGATCGTGGCGGTCGTCGCCACGGTGGTGGCGTTGGCGGCGAGCGCTATGCTCGACATGAGGCCATGAGCCACTACCCCCACCCCGGCTTCGTCCACCCGGGCGCTGCTCCCTACATGCCCCAACCGTACACCGCCGCCCCATACGCGCCCATGGGCCCCGCGGGCGGCATGAACCCGGACCAGCTGCTTCAGCTGCTCCAGCGCGGCGCCCCTAGCGTAAATACCGCCCCGCCCGCCTCACAGCCGATGCCCCAGCAGGTGTCCGAGGATGTGCAGAACAGCCAATCCGTGCAGGATTTCATTCCGACGGTTCCGAAAAGCCTTCTCGGCCTCCTGCGCGGGAACAACGAGTCAGAACAGCACAACTATAACAATGCTGGTGTAGGCGATTCGAACGCCGCGCTCTCCTCTGGGAACGCAGACGCCTCACAGCAGCAGCAGCCTGTCAACGCGCTGGCCCTGCTTGAGGCACCAAAAATCGCCCCGGAGGTGATGCGACGGGCGCGAGAAGCGCGTCGGGCACACATCTCTGGGTTCCCTGCGAACACCACCGAGGAGGAGCTCATGGATTTCTTTCGCCTTCTCATGCCAGACATTCGACGGGTCAAGACGCAGCGCGAGGTGCGTGAACTGGCTCTTGCGGCGGGTGACAGCGAGGACGACATTCGCCAGATCCCTGGCAACGCGCAGGTGGAGGTGGATCGCCTGCGTGGGGTGCAGATGCGGTTGGCCAAGTCCAAGGCCTTTGCCTTTATCGAAGCCTCCATGGCGGACCTCATCACGGAGATGGTGGAGGAGTGCGCCAAGGATCCGGAGCGTTTCGTCTTTCATCCGGCTGGCAGCCATGGGGAAGGCAGGGGCTATCCGATTGCCGTCCGCCGGCCGAAGGATTTTGAGCCGCTGGATGGTCACGACGACAGCCGCGTTGTCATGACGGGGTTCCATCCGTCACTGCCCGAGGATAAGCTTCGCGCGGCCATGGAGCAGTTCGGTCCCCTGGAGAAGTTCGACGCCAAGAACGGCTTTGCCTACGCGGAGTTTCAAAACCTCAAGGACGCCGTGGACTGCCGGACCGACCTGCATGGCGAGGTGCTCGGCCAGAAGATGGTGGTCGTCCTCCCACTCTACCACTGGCTGGCGTGCGTCTGTCACGCAGAGGGCATCGACGTGACGGTGCACGAAGACGACCCCATCTCGGGCAAGTTCGCCCTCACGCACGACCTGTTCGGGCCCGGTGGCGTGCTCAGCAGCAGTAGCCATCAGCACCACCACCACAACGGTGGCAGCGGCGCGGACGGGCTTCATGGATCGCACACGGGTGGACCCCAGGGGAGCGGGTTCGGCCCGGGCGCCTTGACGCTGGCGGGTGGAAATGCAACAGCGGGCGGTGCTTCCGGCAGCGGTGCCTTGGTCCTGACAGGCAACCAGGCAGATGCCCAGGACCCCATGAAGGAGCTCCTCGCCATGTCACTCCCGTTGCCGGAGGTTGTGCATCGCCTCGGCCTCCTGTACCCGCACCTTCGCCCCTTGTACGGGAACACGCAGGTGGCCATCTTCCCAACCCGCGTTCTCGCGCTGCTCAACTTGTTTGACGAGGAGGAGCTCGTCCTGGACAGCACGTACTCGCGGCTGCTCGCGGACATTGAGCAAGAAGTGGAGAAGTACGGTCGTGTAGAGGAGCTCATTGTGCCCCGTCGAGAGGGCCGCCCGAAAGCGCCCGAGGCACCTCACAAGGAAGACTTTACAGAGGCCGAGAATCCCGAGGAGGCCTTTGCGCAGGCGCAGTCCGACTACGAAGACGCGCGCAAGGCATTCACCGCAGCCCTGGACAAGTTTTTTGATCGCCAGATCCACCCTATCTACGGCGGCTTTGGTCGTGTGTTTGTTGTGTACGAAACCGTCGACGAGGCGGCGGAGGCGCAGCGGCACATCGCGGGCAAGCTCTTTGGGGGTCGCACCGTTGTCACCTCGTTTGTGTTTGAAGACCTCTTGCACGAGGATGCCTCCGACGCGAAGGGTGCGGACGATGACGACGAAGAAGCCCAGGCCGAGGAGGAGGAAGGGGAAGAGGTGGCAGAAGGCAACAATGAGGACGATACCGCGGAAGGGAAAGAGGAGAGAGGTGACGTGAGTGAGCCAGGGGAAGAGGACAATGCAGGGACGGTCGAGGACTTGGATTAGCCATTGCTCGAGGAAGACGGCAGAGAGGAGGGGAAAGATGGAAAGGAAGGCAATCGTGAGCGTCCGTTTGGCGCACTTCTCCTCTCCTCCCTTTGGTGCCTTTCTCTTCTCTCTCTCTCCACTTCTACTCGAACTGTCGCTGCAGATTGTCATCACACATGGCGACGGCAGCCAGTGGGTGATATATATTTTTCTGGTCGTGATTGGTGGTTGTCTGTTGTCAAATACCTTCATCTAAAGGACATGAAAGGCGCAGCCGGACGGGTTGCGATATGAGCGCCCTTCACAATTTAAGAACTCGCGCAAAGCCAACAAAAAAAAAAAACTTGGAATAACCGGCTCTGTAAAAAGTTTGGCGCACTCAGTTTCTCTTCTCCCGTGCGTGGGAGGGAGACAACTCATCTTAGCAGTCGTCGCCCGTGTGCTTTCTTCTTTTTTGCAAACATGGCTGAAAAGGGGGGAATCAGGCAGTGGATTCCACGCAGATACAGACGCTTCTGCCGCAGAGGAGAATCTGTGGGGAGGAAGAAAAAAAAAGTCGAGAATCGCAACACCGGTGTATACACGCTGCTATCCTTCCAATGATGAGATGTTTCACCCCCAAGGCGTGCTGAAGCGATGATGATGTGATGCGAATACCTCTGCTCCATGCATCTCCTCACTCTCCTCTTTCCTCCACACACACACACACACACACACACTCCCCCTCCTCGCTGCGTTCTGGTGCAGCCACAAGAAACGGTTCGTGCTCACCCTCACTTGGTCTTGATTTGGGCAAATTTTCAGTGAGGCAGGAGCGTTTCGAAAGCAAAAAGAGAAAATTTTGGAATACAAAGAAAGCCTGTCATCTAAACGAAACATTAAAAAAAAAAAATTGATCTCTTAGAGGTTGTCTTTCATCTTTGACAAAGTGACTTTTGAAAAAAAAAAAAGCAGCACTTACACACGCTGCACAAGGACAGCAGGGGTGTGGAAAAGCTGTGAGCTGCCGCCCTAGGCGCACGCGTGTGCTGCACCGATTCCCCTTTCCATTGCACTGCTCTTCTCCCCAGTCATTAAGGGGTCGCTTGTGACACGTCTTTGTTATTATTACTGTTTGGTGAGTTGTGTTGCGAGGATTGTTCGCTCGTCGTTGGTTACTGTGATTGTTTTTTATTTATTTTTCTCTGCCTCTTCACAAACCCCTCGCAAGAGAACCTAAACTAGAGCTTTTCTTTCTTTTTAAAATTTTTCCTCTCTCTTGTGTCATATAATCCATTGGTAGTCATGCAACGGAATCGTCGGCTCCTGCTGTGTCGGCTGACACCGATCCTCCGAGGGACGTCGGCCTCCCGTCACCTTCGACAAACAGGACAACGGCACACCACCGCAGCAGCATCTTCCGCATCCGCCAATGCTGAGGTCACCCCTTCCCACTCGGGTTCTCACCCTCAGGCGCAAAGAGCAGCGGCTGACAACACCAATGGTCCGCGCGGGTTTGCATCTGCGCCACTCCTGTCTGTGGCCTCTCGACTCAAGCAGTCCGCCACCTCTCCTGGTAGCGGGGCTGCCTCGGCCGCGAAGCGAATCGATAAGAAGCGGGCGTCAGCGAAAGGACAACGCAGCGCCGCCGCGGCCAAGAAGAGTGTGCCTCCTCTGCGAGCACAAGACACCCTGCGTGACGCGAGGCGTGGACAGAACAAAGGCGAGAAGCAGGGTGGGGAGTCAAGAGACCATGCGGCGGACCGTGAGGCTGTTGGCGAAGAGCTAGACGTGGATGAACTTCTCGCAGGGGTGTCCACCACACGAACCATTCCGCCCCCACACAACGGTACCGCCTCGGACAAGAGCCGCCGGAGCGACCGCAAAGGGGAAGAAGTCGTCGTCTTTGACGAGCTCGATCACCTGAGCACAACCCCTCCCGCTGCCCCTTCCCCCTCATCGTCACCGCCACCACAGGCGCCACCTCCTGCGCACGCGGCACGCCGTTTGTCGGACCTCAGCCCACTGGAGCTGACGCGCCGCGCATTGAACATTGGGGAGACGGTCACCTCTGGCGCCGCCACCACGTCTCTGGAGCGCATTGAGCGCCGGCGAAGCAAGTACACTGTCAGCGATGCGGAATTTGAGGTGGGCATCACAGAACGGCTGTTTCCGGAAATTCGGCGTCTGCCTGCACTGCATGAGTTGCACTATGGCGATGCGACGGTGCGAGAGGTGGATAGTCACTTGTACTTCAACGCACGCACACAGGGCGAAGGTCTGGAAGCCAAGGAGCAGACGAACGGCGTGGCCTCTTCCCAGGCACCAGCCATAGACACGGCGACAGAGAACGGCGCCAAGGCCGAGGCGGTCGAGGACGGTGACATCAAGGATGATGCTGATGTTGTTGTTGGTGAAGACGACGACGACGATGATGCCTTTGCAGCCTTCGATGCAGAAACGCAGCGGCGCCAGTCAGCGTCGACGCCCGCACCGAACCATGCCGCAGACACTTTCGATGCTACAAAAGAAAGCGAAAGGGACGCCGAAGAAGCGCACGGGCTTGTCCTGCCAACCGGCTCCCACACCCCGTGGTTTATCCAGAGAGATGTAGCCCCAATGGGTGCCCTTCACCTCCGTGCAATTCCTCCGTCAGAATGTCTCGCGCTCCTGCAATTTCTTCTCAAGCTGCGCAACCAGACGTTGCACGACCTGCCCAAGGCGTTGCAACGCAAGGCCGACGCCGCAGCGCGTGTTGGCACGGCGTCAGACAAAACGGAGCGCAGCACCAACGCCCTTGCCATGTCTGACATCATCAAGTACCTTGACTCCGCCCCTGCCCCTGTGATGGGACTTACCGAAAGCCTCTACGACCCTCTCACGGGGCAGCACGTGTCTTGTCCCGCCTTTGTCTTTACCCTTTACATGGAGAACGTCTCCTTCAGCAACGCCAGCGCGCACCTTGCCTCGCTGTTTGGGCTCCCCATCCGCTCCTTTCACGCGCACTCGGTGCCAAGTAAGATGGCGTGTGCCACCATCTTGTGCTCGGTGGCGAGCAATGCTCTCACACGCGAGCATCTGTTGCTGATCAACACCCTGCGCTGGCCAGGCTTTGTTCTCCGGGTGAGCGACATCCGTGAAGCGGTCGACCACACCGCCGAGTCCGTTGTGGCGGAAGCACACCACACGAGCGGCAGCAATGCGCACGAGGACGCCATTGCCGGTGAACTGGCCCGATGGGACGTGCTGTACGAAACCGAAGTCCTTCTCCGGCGCATCAGCGGCAAGAACAAGCAAGAGATTGAAACCCGTCTGCGCGCCGCACAGCAAGTGGGCGCCGTGTTCTACACCGCGACGCGTGAGGCCTCGCTGGCCCGCGCCGCCACCGATCTGCTCCACGGCTTCTACAAGTCCGCGGTTGTCAACGCGCTGCATCGACCTCGGCAGCCAAAGGAAATGAAGGAGTTTCTCTCGCGGCCCAACGTGGTGACCGCGTCGCGTGCCAGGGGGGCGACCACCGATGCCACGGTGCGACAGGTGCTGCGCGCCTTCACGCAGACCAACGGGAATTGGCAGGAGACGGTGCGTCGTGTGCCGTATCACTTTCGCCATCGATGGCTCAACGCCCTGCGGTCACTGGTGTGGAATAAAATGGCTTCGCAGCGTCTGCGCGTCGGCGGTCGCGCGGTGCTCGTCGGCGATGCGGTGGTGCGACCCGAGTTTCGCGCCGATGTGCAGCGCCGCATGATCACGACGCTCACAACAGAGCACATCAAAGTCATCGAAACGCCCGAGGAGGCCGCCGCGTGTTCACTGGAGGACGTGTTCATCCCTTTTCTGCGTGGCAGCTTCCCGCCCGATGCCTTCGCGCCCGAGAGCAGCCAGCATCCTATCATGACAGAGTCGAGCATGCTGGCGCTGCTGCGAGAGAACCACGCCCCGCAGCTCCTGCTGGGGCTGCCCGAGGAGGCGCGGCTCCTGCTCGATGTTCGGGGCGACCGGGGAGCGTTGCTGTGGCGCCGCTTTATTATCCGGCCCGTCGACATGCAATTTCGCATTCTGGAGGATAAGGCACCGATGAAATCCGTCCACTTTGACGCCGCACGCCTCCTCGGCAACGATCGGTGGCGCGCACACCCAGCAACGGCAAAGGTCATTGGGACGCACGCGTTGCAGCAGCAGCAGCAGAGAAGAGAAGCAAGCAGAGAATCTCCAACGGACACGGCACCCGATGCCGCCAAGCACACGGGCGCTGTTACCTTTCCTTCCTCAGAGTCCTCTCTCTTACCCCAGAGCTACATCCTTGAGCAGTCCACGATTGGCGCGCGGCTGTCGTCCGGCTACCTGGCCGAAGAGTTCTTTGAGGTCCCTTCCTCGGATCACTACGTCGTCCTGGGCGCCTCGCAGCGCAACCTTGGCGGTTCCTTTGTCCCTGCCACTCCGCAAACCCCCTCCAGCGAGCTGCAGGATCGCCTCTATACCGTTTACATTCACGCCATAACCCGCACCGGTGTGGCGGGCGTGACGCAAGTCCTGCGAGAGTACTTCATTCTTGCCGGTGTGGAACAGGAGCGAGACAGCGCGCTGCAGCACAAGGTTCACCGCATCCGTCGCGAGCTCGATCCGGAGACGCCGCTGCTTACGGCCCCAACGTACTGCACCGTGTGCTACAACAGGGATCACGAAGACGAGGACACATGCGCCGAGTACCTCTTCAAGCGGCAGCGGCACACGCAGCACAGCCGCACGGCGATGGCCTTGGCTGCGACAACACCAGCCATCGCGATGACGGGTGAAGCTCCACAAGGCGCGACAACGGCGCCGTCGTTGTTACCCCCATCGAGCACCGAGGAAGCCCTAACGGCCAACGCAACGGAAAGCAAGGGGGTACTTCCGTCTACCCATAAAGACGATAAACTTACCGTGTGTCTCTCATTGCAGCTACACCGTCGCCAGAGACAGAAGTGGGGCGTGAACCTGACGAGTGCCTTGAAACTCACGGGGCTCGACGACCCGTCCCTGGTGAAGAAGGGCTCCGTGGCTGTGGTGCGAGGGGGTGCGGACGCGAGCCGCGGCGATGAACAGGCGATCCCGTGGCCGAAGCATCTTCTCGAGTCCCTGCAGGCGGAACGGCAACGATTCGGTAGTGCAGAGGAAGCGCAGGCTGTGGCTGCGGCTGCGGCTGACGCAGCCAAAAAAACGAAGACGGCCTTGGACGGCAGCGCTGGTGACGCAGACGACGCATCCGGAGAACAGCCATTGCGAGTGCTAGAGGGCCTCTTGGGGCTGCTGATCCCTGAGCCTGTGTTGCGCGATGCCATGTCTTCTTCCGCGTCACCTGTGCCGCTTCAACTGCCCGTGGCCGCATCGGTTGCTTCTCCCACAGGTGAAAGGAACGGGTCTGACGCGCCATCGGACCCCTTTGGTATTCTCGCGGCCAAACTGCCTTCTCCTCGTGCTGCAGCGGGCGCGCAGACCACCGGTACGACCACGGGTGGCGGCGAGAAAGGGGGACGCGCGAATGCGCTCCTGCGAGCGTGCAACTGGCGCCTCACACGCGTCAATGAGGAACCGGTGGCTACCCCGCGCGATGTGGCGCGCGTCTTTGTCACACTCGACAAGCAGCTAGACGTGCGCATGACGTTTGCGGCCACCCTCACGGTCAAGGATGCCAAGAGAAACAGCAGCGACCGTGCGGAAGTTACGCAGCCGTGCAAGGCGGTGGCCGTGACACCAGAGATACGGCGCTGGCTCCGCGAGCTGCCTGATACCCTGCACGTTGTCCTCACAAAAACCGTGTCCGAGGCGACCAGCAAGGACGCGCGTGTGGCCTCGTGGGGTGTGCGTCTGCACACGCGTGACATGACACTCGTAAACTTTTCGCAGCTTCTTTCCCACGCCCTGGGCCGCACGCCACGCGATACGCCACAGCAGCACCCACAACCTTTGCATGTGAAGGTATCCCTCACGCCAACCGAAACGCTGGCGCAAGCGCAGCAGCTCTTTGGCGGTTCTCCAGACCGCACCTCTGACGGTGCGGTCTTAGCATCGGATGTGTTTGTAGCCCTGGTGCCAGCTCTCGACGCCATGTACAACCTCACGAGAATGGACGGCGTCGTCGTCACGAGCCGGCAGGCGGTGGGCAGCACCCTGCACGCCCTAAAACAGCGCGTCGCACGAGGCGGAACCGTCTCTGCAGACGCGGCAACGGCCAACAAACGATATGTGCATCTGCCACTGGTGCTGAAGCGTCGACCAGACAGCTACACCGCAACGTTTGGGGAAGCCGCACCACCCCAGCAGCGGCCGGACGGACCTGCGCCGATCATCGCGCGGGATGCCTCGCGCGTGTCCTCTGTGACCACGCCCGCAAAGAGCGCAATAGATTCCCCCCAACGCAGAGACGCTTCCGTGATGGAGGTTGCAGAAGCCCAACCGGCCTCTCTCGTCCCGTGCATTCCACATCAACCCGTCATGACGGTGGCACAGCGCCACAACAGCCTCGCCACCATCGCCGTGAACCGCCTGGCCGTGACGCCGCAGACCGTGGGCAGATGGGGCCTCAAGATCCAGCGCGGCACCTGCCGCCTCAAACACATTCAGTTCAATCACTCGTTTACCTTTGAGGTGTTTGTGGCCCGGCGCAATCATGCCGTGCGGATGCAGGACACGCTGCGGTATCTGCCACCCTCCTCGTCCTCATCTGCTGCTCGTCACACCGTCGGTAGCGCGACAAATGGGAGGGAATCCCTTGATGAAGAGACCGAAAGTGAAAGCGCAGTCGCTGTGGGTCACGAGGAGCCGTTGCGCCGGCGCACAGGCAGGGGTGGGGTGAAGGTGGAGTTCGCCTACTACGCGTACTTCATCACCGCCGTGAATCACGAGAAGGTGAGCACCTTTGAAGAGCTCCGCGACGCGCTGAAGCTTGCCGCGCTTCCCGAGACATTCAAGGAAACGCTCCGCCAGCAGCAGCAGCAACGGAAACAGCAACATGGCGTGGCGCGGGAGACAGGTGATTCCTCCGACGGCGTCATCCATGACACTGAAGACAAGGACAGCACGGACGACGCCACAGCGATGGCGGCCGCGATGGCGCAGGGCCCGGAGTCCGTCACCCTCAACGTGAAGCAGTACGCCCTCATGCGGCTCACGGCGGTTGTCAGGCGGGGCGGCGGCCCCGATGAGCCCAGTCCATTGGCACCCGTCGGCCTCAGCATCAACAACAGCCTTGTGGTTCTCAGCGTGGAGCCGGGAAGCCCCATGGCGACTGCCATTCTGCAGGCCACCGGAGAAGCGTCCAGCCTGCGGCGGCTCATTGGTCGAAAAGCCAGCGCCTCCCCGTTCTCACATACGCAGGGGAAGGGAAGGGGCATGACAGAGCCCGCAGGCGCCTCTGGCAGCAGCACAGGTGCGGCGGGTAGCGGGAGTGGATTGGCGAACCTTGGCTCGCACGTGGTGGTGGCACCCATCCTTGCAGAGGCACTGGAAAAGGTGCTGACAGCGGCGGGAACGCCAACGACCAAGGGGACGGTGGCGGCTGAGGCGCGGAAGCGACGTGCGTGGCAATACGAGATGGACGAGGACCACCCAAGTCGTGACGCAGCAGCTGACACGCAAGACGCGAGCAGTGATCGTCGTGGCGACCAAGTGCAGGAGGTGGAGGCGATGGGGCAGCAGCACAAGGGTTCTGCCTCCACCACCCTTCCGGAACGTTATCAGGACGTTCAGCATGCATTAGAAGCACTTTCGGTGGCGGCGCAGCGGGTGCAGGCGGAGCTGGCGGTGGCCGTCGCAGTGGATGCCGTCCATGTGATGCAGGCATCGCTGCTTGCTGACTTTGCCCTTGGCACGCTCCGTAGCCTGCGCACCCACATGGCGTCCCCTCACCACAACGTCGAGGCGGCTTCCCTGCCAACGGCGGCAGAGGACACGCTGGCAGCGCTCCCTGCAGAACTCGCACGCTTGTTGGAGAGACTGGAGGAGGTGCACGAGGAGGTGTGCTGGCGCGTCTTGCACGCGACCAAGTCTGGCACGCCGCTGCGCACGACGCAGGAGGTAGCGAATGTGCTCGCACCAGGCGTGGCGGAGGAAGGACTGGTCCTTCAGCAGTGCCTCGTGACGTGGTGAAGGGGAGAAGGCACGAGGTAGCAGTAGGGCCTAAACGGCTTGGGGTGCGTCCAACACACAGGGGTATTCATGGGCGCTGTTAACACACACACACATACGCAGAGATAATCATCACACACGCCACGCGCATTGTCGTCTCCATCTCCGGTTGCATGTTGTTGCTTGGTTGTTTCTGCATATCGGTAGCGGGTCGCTCTTTGCTGGCGGTGCTGCCCCCTCGTGGAGACGCTGCACTTGATATATGTTGCTGTTGTTTGTTTCTTCACGCTCGTTCGTTTGCTCGCCTCCTTGCGCGACGCTGACACTTAGAAAGGCAGGCTGCTTGACGCATCTTCTCTTTGGAATCACGTTTCTCGGACGTTGACATCCGCTCCTTCTTCACATCATCATAATATTGACTTTTGTGTCATGTTATTTCTGTCTTCTGCCTTTTCTTCTACCCTCTACGGTTAAACAACACGTTTCTAAGACAATTCAATTCAAAAAAATGGATCAGTGCCTTTTTGTGCATCGTTGAGGTGCGAATCGACTCGTTAGCGTGCCAGCCGCTTGCTTCGTCAGCACACGCGCTCGGCTACCTGAAACCTCTGTCAAGCCAAGCCAGTGCTTTTCGGGGGACAAGGGGGGTGCCACGTGGAAAGCGGAAATGAAACGAGGAAACGCATTACCGTGTGCGTGTATGTGTGCATGGGGGTGTGCGTGCGCGCATGGGATTCAATAAAACGTTAGACCAACGCCAACTCCTTCCCTTCTGGACACTAACCACAACAACTTTCACTTTTCTTTTCTTTTCTTTTTTGAAAAGGTTTGAATTTCTTGTTTTGCTGTTTGAGTTTGGTATTCGTATTGCTGTGCTCGGCTGTGCTCTTCCTCAAACACACTCCTCTTTCCTTTTATTTACTATCACTACTACTCTCTGTGTGTCAACTGATCAGCCCCCCTTTTTTTTCTCTCTCTCTGTCTCTACCCACGCACGGTCACAAGCGCTTCCCTTCGTTGCATATACACAGAACACGGACTTTCGAACGAGAAAGCAAAGGGGTTTTTTTTTTGAAGAAGAAACGATTTTATCATGCAGACCAACGCGCCCATCGATCCAGAGCGTGAGGCTCTCCTCGCCGATGCCATCAAGCGCACCATGGAGCGGAACAACGTGCAGGACCGTCTCCGCAAAGCACGGAGCGATGTTGTCGCGCAGAACAAGGAGCTCGACACGATTGAGGACCAGCTCAACGCCCTCCTCAGCATCGGTCACCACGTTGGCGAAGTCCTCAAGCGCGTGGACGAGGAGCGCTTCATTGTCAAATCCATGAACGGTGCTCGCCACCTCGTCGGTTACAAGAGGAGCATCAACCCCGAGAAGCTCAAGTTTGGCGCGCGCGTGGCGCTCGAGGTGACGACGCTGACCATTGTGAAGGTGCTCCCGCGCGAGGTGGACCCGCAGGTGTACTCGATGCAGTACATGGAGAATGAAAAGCAAACCTCGTTCCAGGACATCGGCGGCCTGCAGGAGCAGATGCGTCAGATGCGTGAGGTGGTGGAGCTGCCCCTGACAAATCCAGAACTCTTTATGCGTGTGGGTATCGCGGCACCCAAGGGTGTGCTGCTGTACGGCCCACCCGGTACGGGCAAGACCCTTCTTGCCAAGGCCATCGCCGCCAACGTGGACGCGGCGTTCCTCAAGGTGGT
>JASAOC010001849.1:0-12980 GCA_030849835.1 Herpetomonas samuelpessoai
CGCGCCAAAGTACGCTAACGAGACGAGAACAGAGGGACCGCTGCGGTTTCGCATGGCTGCTGCTGCCGTCGACGTGCGCTGCGCAAGTGACGTGGCGGAGGCGTCTCCAACCGCCCCGCGCGCCACGGCGACTTGTGAAACACCACTTACGGACGATGGACTAGCGCCAACGTTCGATGTGCCGCTCCGTGTTGTGACGGACGTTGACGTGTCGAACCCAGGTTGCGCTTGGCTCGCAATCACGTCGAGCCGGTTCGCCCGACCCGATTGTGCACGAAGCTGCACCGCCCTCGAGAACTTGACTTCGTCTTCATGACTGAGGGTAGCCTTGTTCCTATTTCCGTACACCACGTCAGGGTCCTCGCCGTCCGCGTCATTGCGGACGCCGTCGGCACGGATGCGCTGGACGCACATCCTTGAGCGCAGGTCCCACACCTTTACCATTCCTGCATCGTCAGCTGTTACCACATGGGGCATGTCCTCTGGGCACTCAATCCCAATAATTCGAGCAGTGCTGTCGGCAGACGTGGAACCACCCCCTTCCCCATCTCCGGTGGTGAATCGAGTTCCAGGGACCGTCGTCACCGCCTTGGCATCCCACAGATAAAGCTCATTGCTACACAAGGTCACTGCTAGGATGGCGTGCATGGCGGCGTTGTACCCTAGCGAGCGAATGGCCTCGGACGGTTGGCCAATGACAATGCGGGTGCCTGTTGCCAGCGTGAAACACATGATGCGGTGATCGAAGCCACAAGAAAAGAAATGGGTTTCATTCATCACGAAATCGATAATACCACCGGCCTCACGGGGATGAAGCACGTCGAAGGTCCGCACAACACGCAGTTCCCTTGCACGATTCCCCCTCTTCTCCATTTCCATCAGTTTTCCGCGGTCAGCACTCGCACCGTCGTCGCTCAATTTCATCTCTGGTAGAGTCCCTTCCTTCACATCTGTGTCACGGTGACGCCGTGGAATTCGCAGTTGCTGCACGAAACCGTAACTCCCCGCCACAAAGAGCATTTCCGGGAACGCCTGTGGGCATTGGCGCCAGCTACGCAGAGCACCAGCATTTACCTTGAAGGTGTTCGTGGTGGACATGTGCGGTGTCGTAAACAGACCGCAGAAGCCGCGAATGCAGCTGTCCGTGGCCGAGTACACCAGTAGCGTGTCAGAAGAAGCCACATATGTGACAAGCGTTGGCTGCGCATTTCCTAGGTCGGCCTCTGAGAAGGTTTTTATGAGGTCAAAGGTGTATTTATGATACAGCGTCAAGGGACGATGACGACAACAAACGGCAAAGGCAATTGGGTTAGTCGGTAGCGCGTCAAGAAACTCAATTTGAGCGATGTCTTTCGGCTCGTGTGCCTGCGTCGAACTGGCAGTTTCATTGGTGCCCTTGGCCGGCCCTTCTTTCTCGTTGCCCGAAGCAACTAACTTGCCTCCGTACTTGTTCAAGTGACCCCGCCACACCGTGCGCATCACTTCTCTGCGCTGCTTTTCCTCCTTCTTCTGTGCCATCCGCGCCTTCCGAGTCTCTGCGTGACGCGCGAAAAACGGAGCCTCCGCAGGCGATGGCGCAGGACGACACATAGACCCACCAGCGCCTTGGCCGTTACGCTGTAGCAAAGTGCCCCGAACGTCGCCTGAGGGGGAGAGGTCGGGAAGTGGTTGCCCGTGTCGCGTGCGTGCGTGGGAGTAGGCACGGAACTCGTCCTTCACCATGGAGAAGACACCCGCAGAGGTGGCTTCGTCCACCACGTACTCGAGAAAGTCACTCCAGGTGACGGCAAATTTGTTTCCCGTATCCATGCGGTCGAATAGTAGTCGCAGAGGGTTCGTGTCCACAACACGTGCAACTTCTAATCGAGCAAGGATCCGACGTTGTCGCACGGAACGTCCAGCCGCTTTCACCCGCTTTTGCATACCGTTTGTTTGGGAATCAGCACCTACTGTGCATCTCTCCATGCCCGTCTCCTCACCGTCGATTGCACTAGTCGCGGATGGTGGTGTGTAAAATTCCTGAGGGAAGAACTGTGTCATCGTATGGGCAAACGTTTCAACATCCATGCCGCTTGGGTACTCGGCAAACGCAGCGCTAAGCGCTTGCATTGTAGCAGCGTTACCTGCTAGCTGCGACAGCGGTGTGTGAGACATGGGACGGGCTTGGTTCATGCTGCCACTAATGGTTGCTGCCTTGTAAGGATGATCCACCACAGCGTTCGATTGCACAGCAGCACCGTGACAAGTGACGGGCCAGTGCTGAGACCGGGGGGGGGGGAGGGGTGCTGTAGGCTATCAGGGTGTAACAAGAGCCCCGTGNAGACATCAGCATCCTTGCGAACCCATGAAAAACTGGCCTCCTGGGACATAGTTGCACCGGTATACCTGTGGCAGCTCTTCTGGATCAAGATGTCTCAACAGAGAAGACGGGAGCTCTACAAGTTGGTGACGGGAGCGCTCATTTTTGTTGTTGTCGATGACGAAGTAGTGGTCGCAGCTTATTTACATCGAAAAGTGAAGGTTTTCGGGGAGGGGGGGGGGAACGCTGAAACTGGATGACTCCTTTCCGGACCCCTCTGTCAGACTCTGTAGCTGTGAGACGAGACAACCGAACAGTGATCCTGTATATGGTCCAAACTCTGCCAACGGATGGTTGACAAGGGTCAGTTACATGCCGTGACGCCACACGACAATATTGGCACCATCTAATTGAAAGTAGCAGAAGGATTGCTTCTGATGCGTCACGTAGGTGCCATAGTCACGGCCATACACAACGTGCCAGCACCCGCCCAGCTTGGCATCAACCGCTCTCTTGATTTCGCGTGTCATGTCCGTCACCGCGGTCCGCTCCACTTCAAGCTCGAGCTCCCGCCGGGAGCCCTCGTCCTTTCGCCACGTGTTCCTTGCGGGTACAAGAACATAGTCATTGTACACTTTCAAAGCAATCCTCATGATGGCACGGAGGTCGCTGTCTGGCATATCAACATAACAGTCGACCAGTTCGACCTCGCTCGCCCGAGGGTCCATTTCGTCCTCGTGATTCTCCTCATCGTCTAGAAGCAAGTTGCTACTGGTGTTCTCAGGGTCTGCCCCGGTCGCCCTTCCTTGGGTGCCTGGGCGACGCGTCTGATCTAGCGTGTCCACGTCTACCGCGCCGGTAGGCATTTCACAGGGCAAGGAGGACTACGAAGAGATTTGTGCGAGTGATGGCTGTGTCCACACACTCGTTGAGGTAAAATTGTAAGGACGAGAGACTACGCGTAGCGAGTAAAATCTAAAGAAAGAGATCAGTGTAGAGTAGGAGCGGCATGTTGTTTGTTCCCTATGATGGCCGGAGAGCAAGAACTCTCGATTGTCCGTATGGGTGGCCGACGAGCCCGTCCTGCATAACAGCTTGCATGAATCCCGTCCACGTGAGAGGGCAAATTGGGTGTGTACCATAGTCCATTTCACGTCTTTGTGTGTATACCATGGATGCTTTGGGGAATGGATGAACAATGGTGCTTGTGAAAGGCGTCCCATTGTCGGATGAACGGAAGGAATAGAGGATGAAAGGAAAAGTGAGCGAAGGAGGTGGAAATATTTAATGTAGAGAGAATACAAGAAAATAAAGTTGAGCAACCTGACGTCGTGATAACACGGTGCAGGGAGAAGTGATTTTTAAGTGTAAGAAAAAACAAGAAGAGGATGCGTTTGTAGCTGTTCATGGAAGTGATTTGAGAGAAGTTTGCATCTTTGTTCTTGGTAATGGGGAATGCGCTTATCGAAGACGGCGGGGTGGTGGGAGTGGGGAACATCGGGTACGCCCACCAGCCGTGACCTCACGAGGAGCGGAAAGAGGGAGGAGGGGTGTTGGATACAGAATCGAAAGAAGGAAAACCATGGAGTGAAAAATATATGTAAGTATGGTACCTTGGGCACAGGTCTTGTTGGTGAGGCACCATTAGAAGAGAGTGTTTTCAAGAAGAAAAGGTGAGGGTGGGAAGTAAGATCCATGCATCTGTCGATGCCTCATACACGAGATGACTACTCACAGAACGTGGCAGTCATTGGATATGTTCACGCCGTTCACTTTGTCAATCACTCCCACTGTCAACAGACGCGGGAGCTGAAAGGACTGAGTGAAAATTGGTGCTCGATGCCTCTGCAACGCAGCTCTCGTTCCCCTGCTCTTCTGGGGCACGTGTAACAGAACGACGAGGAGCGGCGCTGGTGACAGAACGATCCCAGCGTTTGGCCTCTGGTGAAGACAGCACGTCTGGCCATGAACCACCAAGGGGACTTGTGGGGTAAGAAAGGGCCGCGGGTAACACGAGGGAGTCCAGGTACTCGCGGGTGCGCGAGATCACAGGGATTTGGTTCACCGACGCGATCGACGAACGTCGTGGGGTGGCAGGCGAGATGCGAGCCGATGGTGCGATGACGGTGTCGTTAACCTCCGCGTCCATCGTCGCACTCTGGCGTCGCGGGGCCGGACGAGGCGTGAACCTGTACGGCGGTGAGCCAGTCAGAGACGTTGGGGAGATGCTAGCTCGGCCTTGCTCATCTGCTCTCACTGTGCCCATGTCACCTGGAAGTGGAAGGTGTGAGAGGAGCGGACGGCAGTGCTGTGAAAGAAGGTCCCGATGGGGTGTGATGGGCGTGAGAGGACGCTGGTATGGTGCACGGCAGAGAGCCTCTCGGTCTTGCTCCGACAAGACACTCGCGCCATCCGCAGACACGGAATAGTTCCAGGACGAGTGGTATGTACCGCGACGCGTACTGTACAGAAGAGACGCCTTTTCCCACGCCTCCGTTGGTGATTCGGGTGGAATGGAGCGACCGCTATTCATCTGCCGCGGTGATGTGGCAACAGCAGTCAGCTCCGTAGACGCTGTGACCGGGCAGACGCGGGCCGGCAGCACCGCGCGACTGGCCACTGTGATGACTTCGTCACGGCCCTGTTGCATGGGTGTTCGCCTGTCGCGTCCATCACCGGACACGCTGAACAGTGTTTCGGCGCCACCGGTGGAGCCCGTCGGTGGGGTACCGGAGGGAAAACGAGGATATGAGGTATCCGCAGTAACGAGGTCAGCTTCTGAATCCAGGTAGTCGTCATTCAAGGGAAGGCGTGCGCCATGTGCTGGCGTTGGCATTCTCGAAAGCGTCACGACGCTTCGGTCAGAAAGGGAAGACTCGAGCAAGTGGCTGAGGACGACGGGTGCATCTTGGCCGACGGCTGAGGCAGGGGTCCTTTGAAAGCCAGGCACTGCGTTTTCTGTGAAGAGTTCCTGGGGTGTGACAATTTCTGTGAATGCGGTCGCAGCGTCGCGATGGACGATGGGCATAACGGCGTTGACCGAGTTTGTGACCCCACCGAGGTTGTCGCTGCGCTGAGAGCCATGCGTCATCCACGAATGCGAGATCATCGCTTGGCACTGAGCTCTGTCGGGAGCGATGTCGCCTCCCTCGTTGTGGGTGGTGTGCCGTGCCGCGACATCTCTTGATGGGGCAGTGTGAACCGCGGCTGCGACCAGGCCGTCAGACATGGAGGAGTCTTGGTCGGTGCACGTTGACACACTGTGAGTGCGGGCGTGATGGGCAGAAGACATGGGTGTGGCTATGTAGGGATTGGGGACGGGAGCCGTGCAAGAGGCAGATGAAAGGCACGTAAAAACCAATCTGTCGTGAGTGATGTCATAAGACGGTTGCGCTGCTTCGATTTCACAAGAAACAGCGCCAGGTGGAAATGCGAAAAGGAGCACAGAGTGATGTGAACGAATCTCTTACGGTTGCACCAGCTGAGTGACGAAGGTAGTCAGTGACGGTGTCTGTGAGTGAGAAGGGTCTGCAGTGAAGAAAACGTCTGTGCAACTGTTTGTCTGTGGTACATGGTGAACCAAGCGGGAAAGAGGAAGAAAGACACCAAAGCGAGGCAGGAGAGGTAAAGGGGAAGACGAAGATTCGCATGAAGCAGAGCAACCGTGAAAAGGGATGCTTTCGAGGTTGAACAGAACAAAGATGCAATTTAGCGAGAGACGCAAGAGGGTGAAATGCGTAGCATCACCAACGCTTTGCTGTCGCAGGAGTTAACGCACGGTGGTAAGAGAGCTCTTAGCGCTTTCCGTTCTCCTTCGGATGAATTCGTTGCATTTATTATTCGATGGGGAGGGAGGGAGGTGTGTGAAGAGTGGCGGCAGCCTGCCGCCTTCTAGGAGAGGTAATGCACGAAATTGGCGAGACCGGCAAGAAAGCCGATTTCCTCCTCTCCGTAATTCAACTCGCGCCACGTGGACATGGCTAGGTCTATCAGAAACGCGTTGCATCGCAGTCCTGTCTTGTCTGCAGCGTCATACACGCACAAGACACTCGCAGCTACAACAGCAAAGTGAGAAAGCAACTCCTCTCCCTCCGGCGACTCGCCAAAGTACCGCAGCATCTGACGGACTCTGCCTTCTGCGGTCCGCAAACGGGCCCGCTGAGCTTCTGTCTCCTCAAACCCTTGACGGTCTACCAGCTGCAGCGATTGCGTTCTCTCAGAAGTTTCGCTGTGGGTAACGGGCACGGCCAATCGGCCCTGGGTGGAAAAGAAACTACGGAGGCAGCATCGCAAGGTCGGCGCGTCAGCAATGGCGTACCCGAGCGCTTTGCTCTCCCTTTCCACCACGCCGCTCATGATGCCTTGGCATCCCACTGGTTTCTCTTCGTTCGTCTGAATGACACGACGCAGGCCTCCAATACGCAAGCCGACCTTGCGCAGAAGTGAGTGCTCGTCCTTGCCTTGGATCTTTTTCACCTTCCGCGCAGGTGTTACCCTGGAGTAACGCAAATATCCCACCTTGACGTCCATGACAGCAGGCGCGGTGTAATCGCTTGTGACATCCACCAGCCCAAGCCCCCACACCTGAGCGTCGTAGGGCCCGTCACCGGTGACCTGCAGCGCCCCGGTGAAGAGGTCCACAAACAGTAGAGCCCAAACCGACGCGTGCTTCTCGTCGTGCACGTCATACCACATATCGCTCCCCTCAGTGGCTGACCGCTCGTGCAGGAACGCACGCAGCTTCGCTGTAGTCGGCGTCCACTCCACAGGCAAACGCACGGCGAACAACGGGGGCGTAAAGGTACGCAACCCCTGAATTGCCGCGACATAACGGACCATCTTCTCACGAGCACTAGTGCTGGGGACCTCGCCGGGGTGTGTCTCAGTGTCTACAAAAGAAACGACTTGGTCTCCAAAGTTCATGGCGAGATAATGCAGCACTTCCCATGCGGTGGTCTCCTTTCGAAGCGTTTTTTGTCCATCAGGGGTGTCACGGCCATAAAAGATGCGATCCACGTGGCCTGCCACCGCATCAAATACTTTAGGTTCCGAAGACTTCGCCATCCCACGAAGAGTGAGCTGACAATATGTGAGATGCAGGCAAGTGTTCGTCTCTAAAGAATACGCATAGCGATCCAGATCCAGGGGTTGGAAGCCGTTGCTTACAGGATTCAACAAACAGGAGGGAAAGAGGTATTCTTACTGGTTTATCTTTGGAAACCCCGCTCACAATACTACCGCGCGTGTTACTCTTGTCAGGGGAGGCGCCATGTGCACATCCGTACAGGTACATGCGATGGAGTAAGACTAATAGACGCAAAGCATTGGCACAACAGTGACAGACCTTCACGCCACCGTTCGGTACGGACAAGCGTCTTTACATACACTCGAAATTTTCTCTTTGAATCAGAGCAAAGGCAAAAACGCTTGTGGCAGGCACGCGGGAAGACGACTCTGAGATGATTCCTTCATAGAAGAGAACGTACTATCGCGGTACGTAGGAGTGACAGTGTGAGGTCATGGTGCTTCCACAGAGAAGACGACTGTACGGAGCTGCAAGGACAGCACTCGAGACAACTAGAAGAAAATAATGAAATACAAAGACAAGAGGAACGCATACCAACTGGTTGTTTTCTGGTACCGAGAAAGTATTTTTCTTTGGTCGTTCACGGTGGAACACCTCTTGCAACGAACGCAGGTTATTGTTGTTCTTGAGCATTTTTGGAGGGAAACGGAGGAGCGATGATTTCTTGTCGAAGATGCGCTGTCACCCCATGCGACTCAGAAATACAGAACGAAAATGCGAAGAGGTAAAACATGAACAGATCATGATCCATCACGAAGTAACATGAGGGAAAGGGATGAGCAGAGAAGAAAAAAAGAGTTGCAGTCTGCAAGAGAAAGAATAAGCAACAAGGTCAGATAAAGTAGATGAGACAAAACGATGCCTTTATAAGGCGAAAGCTATGGCGCAACAGCCCATGCCGTTAAACATAGGTATCGGCTGCAGAGCATTCACCACAACACGCACCATAACTGAAACCAAGCCCCACTCATCTATGTAAGATGTCGGTCTCAGGGAGAACACGGAGACGTCACTCAGCAAAAACACTTCGCACATTCTTGAGACCTTGCAGGAACCCAATCATCGTCTCGTCAAAGTTTAAGCGCCGGTGGCCAGAGCGGGCAAGATCAATGAGGCGCAAGGCCGCAGAGCCGTCCTCGTCAGTGGCGTCGTACATGAAAAGCAAGGAGGCAGAGACAAAGGCAAAGTTGTCAATCAAGTAGCGACCTTCGGGGGTGCTCTCGTAAAACTCAATCATGGAGGTAACGACCTGCTCTGTTTCACGAAGCCTCTTCTTTGCCACGTCGTCCTGGACGCTGGTGCGGTCAGCAATGACGAGGTCCTTCCTTTCTTCAACGCCACCCGCTTGCAGCACCGAGCCCTTGGTGGAGAAGAAGGCGCGCATTCCTTCCGCAAGCTCCTCAGGTGTGGTAAAGACGTAGCCGGCCTCCTTTCCATACCGCTCCTCCACCACAGGCGACACGTCGTGGCGAAACCGGCGCATCCCACAGATGCGCAAGGCCGCCTTGCGTGTGACGGAGTTGGCCTCTTTACGGTGCATTCGTGCGACCTTATCAGCAGGCGTAAAGGGGGAGTGGCGGTAATAGCCCACCTTCACATCCATGGCGGCGGGCTCCTGCATGCCCGAGGTCTCGTCTACCAGGCCGATCCCCCACAGCGGCTGGTCCAACGCATCGCTGAAGCCCGTGACGGAGAGGGTGCCGACAAAGAGCTCCACAAAAAGCGGTCCCCACAAGGGTTGGCAGTCAGCATTTTCCGCCTCTAACCACGTCTCTCGCAGCTTGTCAGCGCCGCCCATTGGCGCCAAGGCCTCTCGCACGGCCAATGTGGAAGGCTGCCACGGAGCTGCCGGCAGCCGGGTAGAGAAGAAGCGAGGGGTAAACGGCGTCAACCCCTGGACAGCCTTCACAAAGCCAATGGTTTGTGCCTGCTCTTCCTCTGAAAGCGAGGTCAGGGTATCCACGTAAGCGAGAACTTCCTTCCCCCACCGCATGGGGATGTAATAGATGACCTCCCACGCGGTGGTGGGCTTTTGGAGTGTCTTTCTGCCGTCGCTGGTGCGGTTGCCGTAGAAGATGTTCGCAGCGTGTCCGCCCACTGCATTGAAGTTGTCTGCCATCGAGGCCCGTCTTTACGAGCAAAGACAATCAGCGCTACTTTGGAAAAAGAAAAACTATAAGAAATACCACGGAAGACGCTGCTAGAGGTCAGCGTAGAGAAAGGAGCGAGCACAGGTCAGTAGGAGTGAGTCGCGACGTAAGACTTGCAAAATTGCGAGAGTAGGAGATGAGAAAGGATCGTGATAGCCCAACGAGGAAGCTGTGTGAGGGTCCATTGGTCAAGAACGTCGAGTCCGAAAGCAAATGCGGGAGTCGACATGACAAGACGTCTTTTGAATGACGGACGTTCACTTTTTCGGCGCAATCAAGTTATTTGGCAGAAGCCCTTCCTCTGATGCTTGTTCCATCTTGCATGTTCCTTCTCCTTTCATGTTACGCATCTCATGAGCTACTCGGCATCCCAAGACGAGAGAGGAAAAACAGAAACACGTCATTTCGCGCATGAACCGCTATTCCACACCACGCGACGAGGAGTAGCGGTAGAGCCTTGCCATCGTATTCTCCCGTTCCTTTGTGCCGTGCAGTGGGAGCAGCTTCTCCACCCAGGTGCGACGCCGGCTTTTACGGTCCCGCACAAGATCCACCCGCGGTATGGCAAGGAAAGGGTCCTCCTGGCCTTCCGCGGCAGCTCCATCCTCAGGGGTGAAGTACGGCGAGGAGGAATAAAATAGCTGCTCATAGTGTGGGATCTCCTGCCTGGGAAGGTACTGCAGACGCGGTGGGCGCTTGTGGTCCGCACCGTGACCGTCAAATGGACTCCGTGAGGATCCTCTAGACGAAGCAAGTGTTGCCGAGGAGGAGGAGGACGACGACGACGAAGGAAAGCTTAGCGAGAAGGCATTCTGATGGAGACTTCTGGAAGTGTCAGGTTGCACCTCTTCATCCGGTCGGATACTCTGAAGTGTGCTTAAAGAAGGTTGCACCTTTTCTGGTTTCGGCGTACGAAGTCCTTCGCTACTGGCGCCCGACGACGGCGTCGTCTTATCGTCTGAGTCGTCATTCTCAACGCCAAGAAGTACTGTTTGCCGACGATGCGGTGAAGGGGAGGTGTCTGTGCGACGCCTTTTCGCTCCCACGCGGCCACGTCCCCGTCGCTGCGTGGTACCCTGGTGATCTTCGTCTCCCGCACCAAGGCGTTCCACATATGCTAGAGCACAGTCCTTGTAGAAAAGCTTTGGGATATTCCGCACGACAGTTCGGCGAAACGGGACCGGTTTATGGGCCACCGCGATGTACGTTATGCCCACCGCACTACGATCATCGGTGTCTGGCGTCGTTACGCGATTTCCAGGCCCGCAGCCTCCCCGGTTGAGGGGAGGCACGCCAACGATGATGCTGAACAAAGGATCGCGGCGGTCACTCACCACAATGGCCCGCTTCCCCGGTGTCACATCAACGCGGGAAAGTCGTTCGCGCATGCGCCGCTGGTCTCTATAAGAAACACGCGTGAACCGCAGCGGACGTGCATCGCAGAGCTCACGCAGTACCTCGAGGAAGAGCGCATCCTGCATGTCGGAGGCGAACCCACTACCGCTCTGCTGCGTGAGCTGGACTTGCGAGGCGGATAAAGTGGCCAGCACCGAGGAAGACTCTGGGGCGGCGGACGCCTGCGAGAGCACCGAATCCGCGGCAGCAGGACCGGCCGGACGCAGTTGCCGACGACGCCTCTGTCGCTGCCCTGTGGACTGCGCACGGTCCTGAGAAAGATGACCTTCGTCAAGCGCACCTGGTGATGCCTGGCTCAAGGCGTGCAAGTAGTGGGTCACCTTTGCCACAGCGCGGGACACCTCCGCAACGCTGACACGCGACACACCGAGGCTGTCCATGAGGTAGTTCACACAGGCAAATGGGGTAAGGTGGGGTTCCGCCACAACGCCGTACTGAAGGACGTAGGGTTTCCGGAATACACCCAGAGCCACGTTACGGCGATGCAGTGCTTTCAGACGCCATTCACGATCGGAAATTGTGTCCGTAGCGTGAAACGCGGCGTTCCGCACTCGTTCTGGGTCCTTCTGCTGGCTAGATGGGTTGCCCACCTGGATGGCTGAATCCACCATGGGAGCGAGTGCAACCCGTCGTTTTCTGTGCTTGTTTTTCATCGAGCGGGTACTTCGACTGACATTCCCTTGGCACTAGCCTTGACAACGCACGAGAAGCGCATAAAAAAAAAAAAAAAAAGAGCGGTAGAGAGACAGAGTCAGGGATGGTGCAGGAAAGCTTCGATGGAGATTAAGTTTACACGCAAAGTGAAAATCGCGCCAGTCTGTCGTCGTCGTTTTTTTTTTTCTTGTATCACGCTCTTCCGTCAACGGAGGGGATAGATACATGAGAAGCAACCTTTAATTGTGTAGGACGACATATCTTCGCAACTCCAAGTTCAGACAGGTATCCACGTTATGATTTTTGGGGGTTGTGTTTGTCTTGTGTGCGCGTCTATGGACTCAGAGCGGCCGTAGAAGCAAGATGGTGGAAGCGCATGCGTGACACGCCTGAATCTATGATAGATAATCACGGACATCAGACAGCTGAAGTTTTCCGTCGTGGTCTTTATCAAGCAACGAGAACACATGAGAAAGGACAGCCTGATTGGGCTTGCGTCGTTGGGCACTGAAGGGCAGCGACGGTGATTCCTCGGCTGCGGTGGCTGCAGCGACGAGTAGATCTTCCCACACAATGAAGTCCTTTTCCCCGGCAAGCGATTTAAACAACTCCCATGTGATCCCTACGCTCGTTTCCGTGGAAGGCATGGGAAGCTCCCAAGGCGCGGTATACTGTGACGGTGCCTCAGCTATGCACCCATCCTCTTTGGCAACGACCGTCACGAACGAAAGGAATGCGTCAAGGTCAATTGCGGCAGTACCGCTGTCCGCAGCATCTCCTGGAGTTGGAAACACAGAGGAGATCAGCGTGTGGGAAGGCTTGTAGCCAAACAACGTGAAGAAGGCTTCGCGGAAAGCCAGCTTGCTTAACGGTTGTGTCACGCTAATAGATTGGTGACTAGGTACCGTGTCAAGTTGGGTGAAGTGCTCATAGACTCGTACCGCTGTGCTGTGAAATTCACCAGAGGATCGATACATGCCTGTAGGGACAGAGACACACAGGACCGATGAGACCTGGGGAAGGGGAGGGGCCACAAGAAAGAAATTAGCAATCTGATGATCGGCAAGCTCGTCACACGTATTCTATGGTGGTGTTAGAGTCATACAACAGAAGCGCGTGGAGTGTAGCCCTCACGTTCGAAGAGTTTCAGCGCGTGTACTACGGGAAGGGCACAGGAAGAACGACAAGGGATAGAGAGGTCAAGGAGTACGACGCTATTGAGACATGAGTTCGGGGCAACGTGGGGCAGATTCGGCGTCAAGAGACCTCTTCCATCATTGTCGCGCAAGAGAATAAGCGTGGTACAGTCGGCGCACTGCAGACACGAAGCATAAAGCAAGAGGGGCATTGGTAAGGCGCGCACGCTCTGAAAGCA
>JASAOC010001850.1:0-13060 GCA_030849835.1 Herpetomonas samuelpessoai
CAGGGCCAGGTTGGACTCGTACATGATGTCATTTTCTGTGGTGCGAATCAGCAAATCAAAGAGTTCCTCGCGGGTGGCGAAGGGGATGTCACGCAGCTCCATGTTGGACACCTCCGCCTCACAGCTCGCCTCCTCCTCCGCGTACGGTTTGGCCTTTGCCGCATCACCTGTATCCCCAGAGTCTTTGGGGGTGCTCGCCAGCTCGGCCAGGCCAGCCTTGGTCGCGAGCACCACCGCCTCCTCCAGCATCGCGCTGGCCGCAATCTCCTCAAACGTGTCGAAGCAGGCGGTAGGGTCCAGCAAGCTGCCAGGCGACCAGGTGTGCTCTAGTTCAAAGTGGTAGCGTGGGTTCTGCAGCTGGCGCGCATTCCACAGCTGCTCGAACAGGGCCGACTCTGGTGACGGAAAGAACTCCTTGGTGAGGGGCACGAGTCGGTGCTCGTAGTAGTAGTACATGCCTTCCTCGTTGATGGGGAGCGTGGCGGCGGTGTTGTAGACGGTCGTTGTGATGGCTTTGTTGTCCTTGAGCATGGCCGCTGCCGTCGTCGTTGTCGTGGAGGTGCCACCGGTGCCAGCGCTCGCCGCACTGCCTGTGACCGAGGGCGTGTTGTTCGCCGGTGTGCGACGCGGCGTGCTGCCGGTTTCGCTCGCATTGTCCCCTGCAGCGCCAGTAGACTGCCCTGCCCCCACTGCTGCTGCGGGACTCGAAACGCTGCCACTGCGTTTGCCTGCATTCGCGTTTCTCGTCGCCGCGGTGAGAGCGGCAGACAGCTGCTGGGCGTTCGGGGCCTCACCAGAGTTGTAGTGATAGTCCTCGACGGGGCGGCTGATGAAGGGGAGCGTCTTCTGCAGGCCCGTGTCCTGGTACAGTTGACGGGAAGGAGCAAGACCCATCCTGACTTCACCTGTATGGGTATGGAAATGAACTTGTTTTTGGGGGGTGTTTCCAAACACGGGACCGAGGGCTGACTGGTGAATGATTACGGCCTCTTAGCAACAGATAAATAAAAAGAGATGGATGCCAAATCCGATGATCGTCGCTTGATGGGTGCTGGTTTGTCGGGGCAGCACTACACTGGTGTCGTAGAGAAAAGGTTTGTGGGTACTCTTTGCCTATAGGAATTCCTCACCTGTGACGCGCGAAGAAATACTGTCGAGGCTGACGTACTCTCACAAAGGAACGGCACCTCTTCTGACGGAGGCAAGGAAGGAGCTTCGAAAGATGGTAGGGGAAACAGAAAAGACTAACAGACACCTGAATAGGCTGAAAATGGGGGAAATTGAACCGGCGCTGTTATGTTGGAAATATTACTAATTGTTTTTGTTGTTGTTGTTTTTTCAAATTGGATCGAAAGAATTTCACAGTAGAATTCCAGTTAAAGAAAAGACGTTAGCTGATATTACCCTTCCTCTCTTTAGATGAAAAGAGGAACCGTCTCCAGGAATAGCCACACACGCCAAAAAAAGCTTTGAGAACAGTTTCGTTTGAAAACGTTGCTGCTGCGAACGGGCAGAGGCAAAGAAGATACGGAAAGGAAGATAATTGGCCACAAGAAACCAACGGTCCGCGCTCGAGGAAAGCCAAAGAGCAAAGCGTGTGGTGTAAAGGGAAACTAGGAAAGACAGAATTATGCAAACGGAGTGTTATATTTCAAGTAAATCCCACGCCGAGTTCTCTAACGGAGTCAAAAGACGAGAGAGCAAAGATGCGCAGAGAGCGTCGAACGCTTACGGTGATGTACTTCTACTAATAAAGAACGGATGAAGAAATGAGGAAAAGGAACAACAGAGCGGAAGGAAAAGAGAAGGAAAGAAATAGAAGCGATCTCGCTACCTGATAGGTGGTGACGCTCCGGTTTCCTCTTTTCTTTGATGACGCTTCTCAGTTTGCCAAGATGCCTCACAAGGGGTGAGAGGGGGGAAAGAAGCAGTCTTTAGAGCCAGCGAGAGCAAAAACAGCCTCCGCCAAAAAGCGTTGGGTAGACTGGTTAAATTAGGAGCCCCAAGAGATAACTGTAAACGAAACAAAGACGCTTGAATTTCGGGGAAAAAAAAAATAGATCTGTTCAAAGCGTTGTGTGGTCTGGCCAATCGTAGCAAAGAGGAATCTGTGCCTGAGCAGATGCAGGATCGAGTCTAGAAAGAGGGCCGAAACCGAGAAGGACTCGACGAGTAACGATCCGAATCAAATGTTGGGGTAAAACAACACGCAACGCAGAACAGAGCACGGTTGCTTAGCGGGGTTTGTTTCTCAGAGAACACGGGAAAGGGAAGAAAACGATAGCAAACGGGATGGGGAAAAGATGGGAGAAAAAAAAGAAAGAAACAAATATATGAAAACTGAATGAAGACTTAAGAACTTAACGTCTGTGCCAGTTCTTCAGAAAAAAAAATAAACTAGAAAAACAGAGAGGAAAAATGAGATGCCGTGGTGACGAGCTGCGTTTACACAAAGGAGATCAGTTTCGTTACGCTTTTCTCGACGGAAATGGGACGAGATCGTGAGAAAGAGAGCGTCGCAAACGTCACAAATAAAAATCACGTCGAGATGTCGTATGTTGAATACACACAACAGCAACGAGAAGCACTGCGAAAGGATGAAAGCGAATGGTGGCGGTGAAATGACAAAGAGACCTACGAAAAAAAAAAAACGAAATATGGAACTTTCAGAATGATGGTCAAACACTTGAAACGAAGGCTATTCACTTTTTTTTTTTTTTAATTAATGGGATGGTGCGTATTAAGAGCGTATGCGGCGTAAATGGGTAAAGAAGGCACGGAGGAAGAAAGAGAGAGGAGTGTAGGACGGAGCCGACAGCAACATGCGTGCGTCACTCATGAAGCCAGACACACGAGCGATGCACAATTGTGACGCACAAGGACAGGTAGCGCGATTCGCAAACGCTTGTCTTCCATGCCGTGTACCTACTGTAAATTACGTCACCCTCAGCATCATAGTAGATGACTTCAAGCCAAAGATCGCTGCCGGCCCATTCGCAGCAGCACAGAGAATAGGAATGACTTGAACGGTGAACGACCAGGCAGCTTTACGAAAGCTCTGGTGGTGAAATTCAAACAGATGCAATGGTGGTTTCCCCACCAAGATACCCATTTTTGTTCCGATATTTATTTTCTTGTCACATGTATTTCTCTCTTTTCTTTTTGGTCAGATGTAAGATCCTTTCTTCTCAGTGGCTAGACGGTGTGCCTGGGTATGGCAGATACCACCTCGGAAGAGTGTATTTCCTGGTTGTGAGGCGACAAAAAGCAGTTGAGTGGTAGGTTTTCCTTTTTGGATTTTCGCATTTCCGTCGTGGTGACTCATGAGCACCATCAAAGCGAGAAGTGGCTGCAACAAGCGAAGGGAGGATGTGAATGCATTAGAAGATAGCCAGTCACACGTGCTGTGGCTATCATGTGCGATAGAGAGAGAGAGAGAAAAAAAAATGGGAGGAGGTGAGATGCTGACGAAGGTTGAACTGGAAAAGGCGAAAAGAAAGGGAAGCAACAGAGGGAAAACGGCTGGCGACATGGTGGGAGAGGGAGAGGGAAAGAAAAAGGGTGTGAGAGCAATGGAAAGCGCACAAAACCAACCCTAAGAGGGCAAAGGAGCCATGAACATCAGGCTGAGTAATGCACACAGTGTCACGTAGCACCCAACACAGCACAATGGTGCGAGAGAAATATAAAAAGAGGAAGCGGGGACGCATCGATGGAGATGGAGCACAAAGGGGAAGAGGAAGAGAAGTGGGGTGGCCGACGTGCAAAAAAAAAAAACAAAAAAAACGGTGATAGAGGCACAGACAGAGATGAAGAGATGGAGATATACCATTGAGAAAAAAAGAGGGAGAAAGGGGGAGAAAGGGGTGAGAAAGGAGACATGGAGCACTGCATAAAGTCTTATCCATGAAGGATAGCACCACGCGGTCACGTCCTTCTGGTGCCGTCAGCTGACGAGGACTTCATGCATGCGGTGCATGTTTCTCTCTGTATGGGTGTGTTTGTGTGCTGAAGTGATGCCGCTGAGGTAGGCAGGGGAACAAGAGTTACCACGCCGTCTGCGATGTGTTTACAAAAAGAAAAGAGAAAAGAGAAAAGAGAAAACATACCCCATGAACCAGGGTTAAAGGAAAGAATTTGGTGCAAATTGTTTCTTAGCAAATGCAAGATCGAGCGTGAGAGTTCTGTCCTCCGTCGTGGTAGCGGCAGGAGCAAAAGTTTTTGTTTTTTGGGGAGAAACCGAAAGCGTCATAGGAGTGGAGATGATCTCCTGCAGGATCTGCATTCCTGTGACCTCGCTTCCCACCTTTGTGGATCACGTTGCGGCTCATCGACAGATGATCGGCAGTGTGACCGCCAAGAATACCCGAACGAAATGAGGTGGATGCGTCGGCTGGCTCTCCCTTCCCCTCTCACTCGCTGCGCAATGGAGAGTACGAGAGGCATCAAAGATAAAAGCAAGCGGACACCCCACGGGTAAGCAAAACACTGCAAAGTTCGGGGAGGAGCAATGGGTATGAAACCCAGATGACCGATGGGGGAGAAACGATAGAATGGAGAAGTAGTTGCGAATGCAGCACCCTAGTAAGCGAAGGTGTAAGAAGGTGGAGGAGACAAATGTAAGGAGGAACAATCGTTATTGGGAGGATTGCGTTGTGGGAAAACGCTTCGACAACGACTCGCAACACTGCAATTGTGAATAAAGCAACGTACCAGAGTGACCAACGTGAATAAACGGCGAAAGTAATGGGCCATTTCTAGATGGAGAGGCGCCGTAGAATGCACCTTGACGGGGTGAGGCCTTTCTTCGAAAGAAAAAAAAAACGAGAAGTCATTGTGAAAATGGAAGGGAGGGAAGGAGGAAGGGAGGAAGACGGGAGGGAAATGGGAGGAAAGCATGGAGGGAAGAATAAAGTCGGGTAAGAGAAGAGAGAGGGGGGAGAAAAAGAAGGGAACAGTGCACATTTGTCCTGCAAACGAAAAAAAAAAAAAAATACACCGGATATGCGGTTAGAGGAACATAGAACAAGAACACGAAAAGACAAAATGACCACTATTTTGTAGAGCTGCTGGGTTCACATATATTATTATTTTTTTCGCTGCCTACCTCAAAGGAGCCCAGAGCAAAAGAGACGGAAACAGGCAAGACAGCGAAAAGAAGAAGCCGCGCACACGAGTGAGGACGGCGGATTTCAGGATAACATCAGCACAATGTCAGCACAACGTCAGCACAACGTCAGCACAACAGTTTAACTCAAACCAAGTCAAAGTAACTCAAATCACAGGTAACCGCAAACTCGGTGCAGCTCCCTGGCAACACACGAGGGTAGCTGTGTGCGCGCGTGCGTCTCACTGCCCTGCACGCCAGTCCCACTTGTACGACTTGGCGCCAGCGGCGGAAATGGTAAACTTCTTCACCCCTCCACCCTCCGCTGGTTTGATCACTGGCACCGAGGTGGCCTGGGCTCTGACACTAGCGGGTTGCTGCGCGGTGGCCTGCGCTGGCCGTGATGGCTGTGAGGGGCGACCTGTCGAGGGACTCGTGAGGGTGGGAAGCACGCCATGATTCGGTGCTTCGCGAGTCGTATTGGGCACGTGCGACAGCCGTCGCTGCGTCTCTGCCCCCGTGGAGGGCCCTGGTGTGTTGAGGAGTGAGGCGTTGTCGTATCCATTCCTATCCTGTGGTTTCCCTCGCGTCTGCGTGGGGGGCGATGGATGCGAAGCTGGCGGCTGCTGCCGCTGCTGGAGCACGTGCGACCCTCGCGGAGATGTCAGGTCATACTTGAATGCGGAGGAAGCGAGGCTCGGGTAGTCCCCCAAGGGCGTCTGGTGTTGCGCAGAGCCGTTTCGCGTGGTGGCGTGCAGCGTGCTGCTGCGTCGGTTGCCGCGGGGAGCACCACGGATGCTGTTGCTGGAAAAATGCAAATCATACCCACCATCGTCGTCGTCCTCCCGGCCATCTTCACTGCCGTAGCCGTTAAGGCCACTGCCGTAGAGGTCGTTATCGCCGTAGGCTCCGTCCCATGTGTCGTTCAGCATGGCGCTCCCACGGCGAGCCGCATCAAGGCGATTGATGGACCGAGTGGCGTCCATGTAGAAGTCAGGGTCAAAGGACTGGTAGTCCTGGACGGGCCGGCTGAGGTTGCTGCCCATTTCACTCAGGAAGAAGCTAGGATTGTCAAGGTTGGAGGCAAACCCCAAGGTGTACGCACTGCTGCCGTCGTTGCCGAGGTAGGCACCAAACGACGGCGGCCGCACCGGCTGCGCGGATTGGGCCGTCGCACGACGGGTGGGAGGGGCGGGTTGCGTGCGGGTAGGAGATGGCGAGGATCGATGGGCAGCAGCAGCGGCCGATGGCTGTGGTGCCGCCCGTGAGCCGTTTGCATGGCTGCCATAGGCATACGGACTGTCGTCAAACAGTGAGTACGACTGCGCTGCCATAGATGTGCTGGACAGGAAGGGTGTCGCACTGAAGGGCTCTTCTACGTCACGCGGTGACGCGGCAGGGTCCTTGTCTGACGTCCTCTTTGCTGTGCCTTGGGGCGGGTTGGGTCCTGTGGACGACGGCGTGGGTGCCTGCCAAGATAGTTTAATGGGACCGCGAGGTCGCGGTGGCGCACTGTTGACCGGTGCGGCACCGTTCCTAGAATTCAAGGAGGGACCTCCTGTGCTGCAGGGCACGGATCGCATAGCGGCCGCAACCACCGCTGCGTCCTTGGCGGCGAGGGAGTGAGGGGTCGCGAGCGGGTGTACGACGCCCGTGGCCGCTGGGGCTACAGAGGTACCCGCCGGCCTCGTCGCGATCGCCTCAGGGCGTCGTGAGAAGGCATTGGCGCTGCTCACGGTCGGTGGGGTCGGGGCGTGTGGCTGTGCCTGCGACACCACCAGATCCGTGAGTACGGGTGCGCGAGTGGGGCCTCCCTGTGGCTGTGACTGGTGCAAGTCCGTGTGTTGGGCCGCAACTTGGGGAGCGCGGGAGGCCACCTGTCGTGTAGGGAGTGCTTCGTCTGCGCTGGTCTCGTTGGAGTTGCCCGTCTCACTCAGCGTCGCCGCGCTGACGCTCTCGCGCACGGGTGCCAACGCTTGCTGCTCCCGCTGTGCCCGTCGCGCCAGCGCCGCGGCCTTTGTCTGCTGCTTCCATCGGCGTCGCTCTGCGGGACTCTGCAGGTAAAAAGTGCTGAGGGTGGAGTGCGATGACTTGCTGTTCGAATCGTAGCTCATGTCGTCCGAGTTAGGGTCCGTGCGGCGACTAAAGTCCGAGTGAACTTCTGCATCGCTGATACCGCGCGCGTGGTTGGATTGGTTAGACGCGCCTTCACCACTTGTGGACGTCGTTGTCGTGGTCGTGGTAGCTACAGAAGCCCCCGAAGACATTCGGTTTCGCTGCTTCGACCTGCGGCCTTCGCTGCCGTTGTGGACTCCTACCTTGTTCTTCAACTTCTTGGAGGCGTTGGCAGTGTTCGTGGAGCCCGCGCTGCCGGCGCTGTTGTCCGTTGAGTCCGTCGCGCTAGGTGCAGTGTCTTGCTTGCCCTGGATACCGTTGTCGTCACCCGTCTCTTGCTTGGCCTTGCTGCTCTTCCCGGTACCAAGGGCTGCAGGGGCCGCCGTCGCAGAGACCTCAGCAGGCCCCAAGCCGTTCGCCGCCGATGCCGTTTCGCGGGCGAAGTTGGGCGTGAGGGCGATGCTGTACGTCCTCCCTTGATGCTCAAACTCCCACAGGTAGGTGCCCGCCGTGCCGGCCACGTGCGCTGCTGCATTCGCGGCAACCGTGCCCTTGTGGTTGCTGTTGCCGTCGCCTGCAAAGGGACTTTTGTCTTTGCCAAGGGAGGAGAGGGCGCCAAGGGTGGCGAGATTTTCCTTTGTCAGCTCGCTGCTCCGTGTGGACAGGCTGCTGCTGCCACCCATCCAGCGCGCCGCCTGCCGGGCCATGGCGGCGAAATGATCTTCCTTGAAGGAGCGGCGCCACCGCGCATCTTTCTCGGCAGCTCCTCGCGCAAAGACGTAGTGATCCTTGATCCAGGACAGCACCACATCGTAGGGCGGCACGAGACGCAGACGCCTGGGGATAATGGGCAGCTTGCGCAAACGTCGACTGTTGCTGTTGCTGCTGCCGCCACTGCCACCGCTGCTGGTGCTCCCGCGCGTGGAGTCAGCGTGGTTGCTGTGACGCCCTTCATCGCTTCCGGTGCTGGTGTCGGCGGGCTCTCCGTCCGCACCATCCGCGCCCTCCCTCAGGTCACTGCTGTTATTGGTATTCTTCTTGCGCCTCCGGCGGGCTTTGCGCTTGGCACTGGCAGAGTCAGCGCTGGTGCCGTCGCTGCTTGCTGGCGTGCCCGCGACCTCGTCACGCTGCGCTCCAGACGGAGCGTTGCGCAGGGCGCGGCGTGAAGCCTGCGTGGGGTACGACATAAAGCCCAAGATGTGCTCCTCGTTTTCCATGGCGACCTCCCAACAGGGCTGAAGAAATTCTCCTGTGCGGCGATCAACGCTCTGACGAAGCACCGTACCCTCTGGCCACACCAACTTCTGCGCCATACTACCTGAAACACCGTGCGCAGCGGCGCCACCAACGTCGCCGTCGTCATCGTCCAGCCAACTCTCCTCGTCGTCCCCGTCGTCGTCTTCGTCACTGCTGTGCAGAAACTGATCCTCTTGCCGCCGCTGCTCCTCCTGTTTAAGGACGTCCAGGGGCTTGCGAAGGCCGTTGCGACCTACAATGGCGTAAATAGCAATAGAGGGAGGCGACGCATCCATGAGTTCCCCCTGTACCTTCGCCACACCGTCCTCTTCCTGTTCGGGTAACTTCTCGCGTTGGTGGTCACCCGTCACAACCGCCTTGGTGTTCGCTGGCGAAGGCGCCTTCCCTACTGCGGCAGCGCTCTCCGTCGGTGCTGCTTTCCGCCTCACCGAGGTCGTCCCTTCCTCCTTCTCCGCAAACGCAAGCTGCGCGCGTATCGCATCAAGAATGAAGGTGCCACCCTTCAGCGGAAGAGAAGCCGCGGACGTGGACGCGGCCGACACACCGTTCGCGCTGACTCGCTTCTGCGGGGGCAGCGGTCGGGCCGCCTTGCTTGGTGTCGGAGCCGCACCAGGGGGAAAGGGATCCTCCACAAATCCATAGAAGAGGTACCGCGACGGCGCCAGCAAATGTGTCATCGCCTCCGTCGGCTTCCCTTTCTTGTTCTTCTTCCGCTTGCCGCCACCCTTCCTATCCGCCGCGGCAGGGCTGCCTGGTGCCGCGCAGCCCATCTTGGCCAGCACCGCGTTGATCTCCTCCTGGTGCTCCTGCTCCTCGCTGTGCTCGATCCCCTGCCACCACTCGCCAATCACGGAAAAGAACTGGTCCGCCATGGTACTGCTCAGTCGCCCTGACATGAGGTGGCCTGACAGCCTCACGCGCTGGCGCAGGGTGTACAGCAGCCGCTCGTGCCCATGCCGCCGCCCGGCAGCGCTGCGCGCGGTGCTCGCCTGCGCCACACGAAGTCGAATCTCACGGAGGAAGCTCTGGTGCACCAGGTCCGTCAAGAGCGCCGTGTAGCGGATCGGTGGAAGGGGGAGCGGCGTCATGGCGAGAGCGCGGCACTGGCGCACGTAGAGTGCAACGGCCATGAAGAGCGCCCGCGTCATGAAGAAGCTGCCACCCGACTTGCTCAGAAAAATAACCAGCTCGTATTCCTCTTCCTCCTCTTCCGCCTCCGTGTCTTGTCTCTGCCGGGTTGCCTTGTCGGAGCTTCCGTGATGGTGGTTGCTGCTTTTCCCATTGCTTGCTGCCTGCGGTGCGGACGGGTCATTCTCCGCGGGGGGCTTCACAAACGGTACCGGGCCGCCACGCACCGTGCTGGGGTTCAGCCCTAACGTGGTCCGCGTGCTTGCACTCCCATCTTTACCTTGTGCTGTAGGAGAGGCGGCCGTTGACGCGGACGCAGATGCCACACCAGATCGCGTCAAACGTGTCGGCACCAGTCCCACAAAACCAACGGCCATGAGCGATGACTTCGGGCCAATCACGACGCTCTCCGCCGGGGCAAGAAATCGCTTGCGGCTCCGACGGCCTCCGCTGTCCTCTGACCCACCGCTGGCCGTCGAGCTATCTCCGCGCGCTCCCCCACCACCGCCGCTCCCGTTGCTGGAAATAGTGTTGTTATGGTTGTTGCTATTCATGGTACCGTTGTGGGTAGCGTTGGCATTGCCAGCGATGGTAGTGGCGGTGGTGGTGTTGTTACGGGACTTGTAGGTGTAGACAGTCGGGTCGTAAGGGTTCTCCGCGGTGGCCAGGCGATTCGTCGGGTAGTGGAAGCAAATGGCACAAGGGGTCGGCACCAAGCGCGGGGGTGCTCGCACCGTTAAAGAGGGTGCCATCGTCGTTGCTGCTGCTGCCTTCGGTTTGGCAGTCGATGCATCCGCTGCGGGGGCGGTACTACCAGGTCCTTTGTCGAGGTTCTTCCGCTTGTACTCGGACACTCGAAACGCATCAAAGCGCTCTTGGAGCTTCCGGTTCGAATCCACCAATTGCGACTCGTAGAAGTTCACCGTTGCCGCATAAAAGGCGTCGAGGGTGGGGTAGTACATGCGGTCAGGCATCTCGCACAGCGACGGACCCCAGCCGTTCTTGCGACAAAAGAACTGCACATTCGGTTCGCAGTACGCATCAAACAACTGTTGCACGAGCGGGTATTCTGCAGGAGGAGCGAAATGGTTTTCAACGGCAGGAGGAGACATACCCGCGTTCCGACTGACCCCACCACCCCCGTTGTTTTTGCGGTAGCGTTCACTGCCCCCCGTCTTCCCCAGCGCACCTCCCGATGGGTGAGACTGGGTATCGGTCAAGCCACCCCCACCTGCGCTTGTCGAGAGCGTGGTGACGGTCGCGCTAGGAATGCTATTTCCGTCCTTGGAGAGACCAGAGCCGAGGGTGCCATTGCCGGTGGCCGCAGCACCCGCATTGGCGGCCGCAAGGCTCGTGCCAGTGGATGTTGCCTTCTGCGGTGAGGTCGCCGAGCTGCTTTGCCGGCTGGCGGACTCGGCGGGGATGCGGCACATGAACCGCTTCGTTAAGGGAATGAGCACCACGCGGCGGCGGTTCTCGCGGCCCGTGTTCTCCTGATTCCGGTCCAGCAGGCTGTCCAGAATGCCATCCTGCATCTCACGGCTGGGGAGTGTGCCCATTGCTTCGGATTCGCGCACACAGCCGCCAATATATATGTGTAGAGAGAGGGTGTTCTCTGCTTGATAAACGGACAACTTATTCCGGTGTTTGTGTGTGCGTGTGGAGTGATAGCTGTGAATACTGCCACGACCTTTTTTTGTTTCCCAGTTCGTGTTCACCACGATCGGTGAGCAACAACAAATGAGGAAATCCCGTGCACAACGACAACGTTCCAAAGTACGAATGTCTGGGGAGCGGAAGGTGGGGAAGGAGCTACAAGTGTGGAGAGATAAACAACCGGAAGANTCAATATATATGTAGAGAGAGGGTGTTCTCTGCTTGATAAAAGGACAACCTTTTCTGGTGTTTGTGTGTGCGTGTGGAGTGAGAGCTGCGAATACTGCCACGACCTTTTTTTGTTTCCCAGTTCGTGTTCACCACGATCGGTGAGTAACAACAAATGAGGAAATCCCGTGCACAACGACAACGTTCCAAAGTACGAATGTCTGGGGAGCGGAAGGTGGGGAAGGAGCTACAATTGTGTAGAGATAAACAACCGGAAGAGGGAGGTCCTTGGGACGGGAAATTCGTTCGCTAAGAGTTAGTGAAAATTATTGCGTTAAGCAGGTCTCCGGCTCTTGCGTCCAGAGGTGTGTGCGACGGTGTGCGTCTGCGAGGAAAGAATGAATGTCTATCGGAAAGCGCCTAGCAAGTAGTGGTACGATAAGAGCGAAGAACAAAAAAGAAAGTAAATGCGTCGCCTAGGCAGTAAGGTACGAAAAGTATCACAACGTTTGAAATGAGAGAGTATAGATGTAGGGAGGAGGGGAAATGAAGAGCTGAAACGAAAATTGAGGGAAGAAGACAAGAGCTAATATCGCCAAAGGGAAGTGGAAACCCGAGAGGGGAGAAGAATAACGAACGAAAGGAAAAAAGTAAACAAGTAAACGAAGAGAATGAATACACGTGGTTGGAAGTGAAAGGGTTTTTATATATATAAACTCCGTTGTTCGAAAGACAGAGAGAAAAGGTGTGCCTTCCTTGTCCGTGCGTGCAGGGAGAGGAACCGAAGACCTCCGAGCTCGAACAAAGGATTAAAGTTAATACGAGAGGAAAGAGGGGAAAAAAGGGGGTGAGAGGAGTAGACTATGAACGGAGAAGAGAGAAGAAGAAAGAAAATGTAATCACGAGGAGAGATGGTACGAATGGAGCACGAAAAAGAAAAGGAACGTAAAAGAACAGAATGGAATGGAGATGAGAAAAAATGAAAAAAATATGCAAAAAAAGGAAAAGATGCAATCAGAATGGAAAAGCTGAGAACAACACCACAAATGAATCCCAACAACGACAATGCTAGGGATAAATAGGCAACAGGGCAGAGAGGTGTGACACAGGTGCGTTGAATCAGAGGAGTTGAAGACCCATGGGAATAGGCCGATAAGTCCCTGAAGACTGCTTGCTGAAATGCGCCATAGACAGCACTTGAGAGATGATGCAGCGATTCGTGCTTGGTGCCGAGCGCCATCATTTTTGGGGCTGAATGACACCTCCTACCTAAAAGTTGCTACGCTGATTTAGGATTCCAATCTCCTCTCGTGAAAAGACAACTCAACTTCTTTCTTTTTTTTTATTTATTTTAGTGGAAGTTTAATAGCGATAAGGACACTTATGTGAAGACGATCGCAAAGAAGAGCTGTGATAGACAGGCTCCGTCTTTCCCTCGCGCCAACATGAACAAAAAAAAAGCCAAAGGCCGCCTCACAGCGCGAGGAAAAAGAGTGAAGAAAAAACAAGAGAGAGAAGTCACGCAGTGCGAGAAAAACAACAAAACTAAAAGAAATGGAAAGAAAGGAGGTCCTTCGTCGGCCACCATCAGACGTACGAATACAACATTGGCCCAACGAAGTCAGTAAG
>JASAOC010001851.1:0-13081 GCA_030849835.1 Herpetomonas samuelpessoai
CCTTACCTCCGCCACTTTCTTTCTCTCGTTCACTTTTTCTTTCGTTGACACTCAAGGACTCACAGGGTCAACCTACGTGCACGGTAAGACTTCGGTTTCCGTCAACTGCTAGTGTGCAGCACTTCTGCGAGAGAAGCACGGCCGCGATAGTGGTGACACGGGAAATTAAGGTAGAGGGGAAAGGTGCATAAATAAAATGGGTCGTCTTGGTGTAACGCAGGAGATCCGTCAAGGAGCAGAGACTTCCGGTGCGATCACCGACGAATTGGTGCAGTACCGCTTTTCACCAGACAATAGTTGCACTCGGTGAAAGACAGAGTGAATAAAAATAGAAACGCAACAAGATCACAAATAGGAAGGGAAACTTACGTGAGCCTCCGCATAAAAAGTAAATAAATCCGCATACCAAGAAGGGGCAAGATGCTGCGGCTACGCTTCCCTGTTCACAGAAAAAGTCATCAGAGGTCCCAAGGTTGGCAAAAGTTTGCGCCAACGTGTCGCGGAGGCCATCGATGGACCTGACCACCATTCGACGGAAGGCTTTTGGGCGTTAGCGATGAATTCAGTCTATTTGCGACTGAATGCGTCCCAGACGGTCGAAAACAATGGTCGTTGTTCAGCTGAAGAGAGGGGCGTAAGCGCAGTCTCCATGGTAGAGGGAGTGAGGCTGTGGTGAGGGATGTAAGTTACAGCCACGACAGGTTGCGTGCATCCGTTTGGCGGGTCCACGAAGACAGGTCAGTTTCTCGCCGTCTCCGTGTTCCCAACTTTGAAGTAAGGCACCTGAGAAAGGATTTCTTTTGAAAGCGGTGCCGACGGTTGAACAAACGGGTCCGTTTCGTAAACCTTTGCCTTCTCCAGCTGTACCATCTCCTTCGTCCTTTCCACATCGCTGTTGATGGTGCGAATCAGTTCCTCAAGGGACGTGAAGGCGGACATGGCACGGATCTCATCAAGGACCACGATACGGATATAGCTGCCGTAAAAGTCTGCGTCAAATGTCTGGAGAAAATGCACCTCTGCGCTGAGGGCGACGTCCTTGAACTGAGGGTTGTAGCCGACGGACATGGCAAACGGAAAGGGGCCGAGCGTTGAGGGAACGTTTTCTGCAGTGTTATTGACGGATGCCTCCGAGGGGGTTCCCTCAATGCACCCGAAGCCAAAGAGGACCAAGTTGTTGTACGGCTTCAGGGCCTCCACAGTCGGGGTGTCTAGCTGCACGTTGGCAGTGGGATAGCCCAACTTCGAGCCACCACGACCGTGGCCATGGACGACCATGCCACGAAGGTACCAAGGATACTTGGTGTTCACAGAAGGCGCTGCACCAGGCATTCTGGAAAATACGTTGGGTGTGTGTGTGTGTGTGTGTGGGTGTGTGTGTGTGTGTGTGTGTGTCGACAGGACGACAGAGGTGTTGCGGGAACAGAGAGTGAGTGCGCGACTGATGATGTGTAAGGATAGTTTCACACCGATCCATGTAAGATAGCGTACATCCAGGTACAAAGGGAGGAAGAATGAGGGGAATCTTGATAAGTGCGTATGTCTGGCAACCCCATATGCCTCTCGCTGTGGGATTTCCCATAGAGGTCGCTCCATAGAAAAAACTCGCCGTTGCGCACACTCCCCAAGAAAGCTCGCGTAAGCGGCTATTGGAGAGCCGGATTCTTCCCCACTGAGAAGACGATTGCATAGGATGCACGTCCGTCCTTCTTTCCAACGACAACAGAGGTTTGTCTACATGATATTCATCCAGCTCGCTGCCTCGTTGCGTGCGCAGCAAGATCCGACGCTTCCTTACTGTTTCATACAGTGATGTCGTCTCGTGTCTCAGTAGCGTTCCGGTTATTTTCAAGCTGTTCTGCTTAACATGTCACTCATTGTAAGTTTTCTCTTTTGCTTTCGAGATGGAGTTTGTGGTCGCTGTCGTTGCGCGTGTGCGGTGGTGTTTGTGGAGGCCGTGTGAACAAGTGAAGGTGATGAAATGGAGATCCACTCGGGTCACTGACGTTTAGAGGAGCACAGAGGGAGCAGAAGGTTCCACTAGAATTGGTGTGGATACTTCAGAAGTCACACTGCGCTGATATACGATCCTTCGCCAAGTGCGACAGCACTACATTCGTATGGAAATTCCGAGGAGGGGAAAGAAACTCGCGAAGTTGTTCCTCACGCTGTCGTCCGGTCGCTGCGTCGCTTGTTTTGCCCCCTTTTATGAGACTCGAAGAAACGACGCAAAGGGAAGGAAAAAAAAAAAAAAAGATGTGGGCCAAGTGATACAGGTTCCGGAACAGGGAAGAAGGAGGAATATAGGAGAAAAAGGCTGTGTGAACTTGAGAATTATACAGGGGCCAACCAAGCGAAGGGCATCACAGTGGTGCAGAGCTCGCATGGGGAGGACAGGGCTGCAAGAGACCGACAGCGCGGTCGTTGACAATTCGGGAGGTTGAATACCCAAGCGCAACACGCCTGTGAATTCATACACCCATTGCTGGTGAGGTGGGAGGGAATGGGGGCGGGGAGGAGAGATCGCGTGCCCATCAGGCCGGGGAAGGAGAGCCAAACGTAAAAAGGAGCGCAGGCAAGGAGACCGAAGCGTCCGGTTATGAGTGCGGCAGAGGCAAGCGTCGCCAAAGGAACGCATCACAACACCTTGTACAATGGAAGGAGTAAGGAGAAGGAATAGCAGAACCAAAAGAAAAAAAATGGAAGAAAATCGAAAGAAACAACGACGGTGGGATAGGATGGAAACGTGAGCATCGGACGACACAGATATGTAACAAGACGAGATAAAAACAAAACGAAGAAAGAGAGGAATGCGTGCAGAGGGCATAGCTTAATCCATGCGACCGTTCACGTGTATAAGGCGGAGGTCCTCAAAAAACTTTCGTATAAAGGCCAAGGACGTTCTCCAACTAAAAGGGAATCCACCTCCAGGTCATCTCATAGGAGGCGTTATGTTTTAATGAAGGGGTGCAAGCACAGCTGCTCTGCCGTTGGTCGCTTCGCAAGGTCAGCAGAGAGGCACAACTGCACAAACGCCAGCGACGTTTCGTCCAGTTCGGGAAACTGTTCGGGATCGACCGAGGTGGGGAGCTTAGGGAAGAGAACACCCTTTGCGATGTCCTGGACCAACTCCTCCCTGTCAACCGAGTCATTCGTGTACCGCTCCGGATACGGAAGGGTGCCCGTGAGGCAGTAGAACACAATCATACCGAGCGACCAGATATCGTTTTTGCGGTGAATCTCGCCGCGGCACGCCTGTGGGGACATAAACACGGGGGTACCCGCAATGAAGCTCACCTGTTTCGTATCCAGCACGCGCTCTGATTCACTGTCGTGAACCATGTCCTGCGCAAAGCTCAAGTCGGCCAGCACGGAGGGCTCACGCCTGCAGAGAGACGGTTCCGACTGACGGACGCCCAGAGGCGGGGTGCGTGGAGTTTCAATTGGGGGAGGAGCAGGAGGCACGCGTTTCGTCGGCGTCATGGCGCTCGACGAGCTGCATGCGTAACGAGTGATGGATGGGTCGGAGGTAAAGTCCTCGTTTCGATCTGCGGGAGAGTGGGAAATAACCAAGGGCAGTCGCGCGAACCGCGGGGGAGGGTCGTCGAACGGTTGGGCCGAGAGTTGCTGTTGTGCGTCGAACAAGGCATCGACGAGAGGGCTGTTTGGGTTGGGAGAAGTCCCCAGCGATGTCGTGAGGACGTGGTCCGCTTCCTCCCCTTGCGTCGCAACCACAACGGAGGAGTTCCCTCGACGGTAGACATTTCCCGTCCGTGTCCAGGAAGACGGCGTTTGGAACTGCCGGCTGAGGGAACGTTCATGGGCGGAGACAGGGACGTTGTGGTCGACCTCCACCTCCACGGACTGGTCGAAATCGAGGAGCTTGCAAACACCCTCGGATGTCACCATGATGTTGTTGATGGAGACGTCGCGGTGCACAACGCCATGCCGGTGCAAGTAGGACAACGCCTTGAGCAGCTGCTCTGTGTAGACCTTCACTGCCTGTCGTGGTAGGGGGCGAAAGAAAAGATCGGATCGGTTGCTGGGGAATTTATACAGTAAATCTCCCAAGGAGCCGCTCGTGATGCACTCCATAACGAGATACATACAATCCTCATGGCAGTCATCGAGGCCAATGAATTTGATAATATTCTGGTGGTTTAGTTTGGCCATAATGTTTGCCTCTCGTCTGTGCCGTGCGTCGTGCGGGGTCCGCTTAATCACGACCGACTGTCCCGTACGTCGGTCTACACCAGGGAGGATATTCCGTTTTCGGCGACTTGGCATCGTATCTCCCGTGGCAGCACCTCCCCCGCCCGCTGGCATTTCACGGATCTCGTAACACTTGATGGAGTCCTCTTTTACCGAACCTGAACCCTCCAGCCGACCCCGATGGGTGCCCTCATCGGCGCGCTCAGGGCCATCGGAGACCGTAACGACGCTGTTGCGCCGTGTTCGCTTGCGGCTTCGCCTCTCCGCAACGTCCGGGCTCCACTTCTGTGAGTTGTCCGAAAGCACAACGACAAGGGGAGGGTCTGTTTTCCGCTGCACAGAAGCTGCTGAGCGGGAGGCGAGCTCCATGGCCACCGAGTGCATCTCCGGCTGCGTAGAGATAAAATACTTGCTGCTTGCTCGATGAGTTCTATCGCTCAGACCGAGGCCAGAGCACGAAATCTCCACCGGCTTTTCTGTGGTGTTCGGCGTGTCAACGGGAGGGCTACGGTGTGTATCTTGCGGCGTTGTCGGCGGCGGTGTGGCACTAGAGCCGAGGAATCCAGGGGTTCCCAGGTTAATGCTGCTGTTGTGGTTTGTGCTGAACTGCACGAGGCCTTGCAACATGAAGATCGGGGTGGTGCCAGAATCGTCGTTGCGATGATGCTGCTGCTGGTGACCACTTGCACTCAATTGGGAGGGGACGTGCCCGGAGCCTTGTTTCGCGCTGTGAGACAACCTGGCCATGGGAGCACGCGACGCCCCCGACGACATCGTCACCTCAAGTCCTGATGTTGTCGGACTGGGATCCAGATCACCATGCATGGAGAAGTGCAACGCGCGTGTGGCGATGGCGTTCTCGGGTTCACCGACGGCGACGTACTCTTCCATCATCGTGCTGTCAGGATACTGTGAGCGAGACTCTGGAGCAGACTGCGAGTGGTCACTTCCATCTAATATCAGGGGTGGAAAGGTAGAGAGGACAGACACGTTCCCAGCGCCTTCGTGCGGCTCGCGCGTCCCGTTCCTCGGAATCGTCATAGCTGGGTGACTCGTCAAGGGTCCATCCCTGGCTACCGTTTCACGGGCCTCCGGCAAGACGGCGCTTGCTATATTCGCGATCTCGGAGACTTCCGAGGTGCCTGAGGTCGACAATGGTCGCTTCCCTTTGGTTTGGCTGCTAGCGCAAGCACGGACAACGCTCGCCACCTCGGCACCTTCGACAGTGCCCACAGAAGACACGCCACTAACCTCTGTGCTCCACGTTGGTTGCCTACGTGGAATGTGGACAATCGGCGCACTTGAACTGGGAGCGAGCGTCTCGGCATGGGTAGCGGCGTCCGGGGAGCTGGTGTTGCGACGATCGGCCGAGGGCACTCGCAGTCGCCGGCGGGTCGGTGCGCGTAATCCTGCGGAGGCTGGCACGGGATCGTCCGAGGAGTAGAAAGACGCTGACGGTGAGGCTTGCGCGGGCCCTCTGCTGCTGAGCGCAGCTGGAGGAGGGGCTGTGGGGAGGAAGCTTGGCAATTCACTTCCTGGCCCCGTGCTAAGTGAGTTCGGCAGAGAAGCCTCTAGGTGACGTCTCGTCTGGGAGTGCGCGAGCTCGTCCATGTCTGGCGGAGGACTGGCCACGTGGCCCACAGCGTTCGAAAGCGGGCTGGCGGGAGAGAACGGCGCCAATGGCTGGAAGTCGTAGTTGCCGGTGCTCGAGAGACGCGTCTCCTCTGCTGGGGATTGCGTGTTGGGTGGTGACTGAGAACGAGATTGTGACTGTTCCTCCTGAAACAAGTGCACGAACTGGTCAGCGAGGCGGCGTTCCGGATCGGGGTACCAATGCGGTTTCACTCGGATAAGGAACGGTTGAGCAACACCTTTTTCGTAGTACGAAAGAAGCATCTGAGCGCGGCGCAGTACTTTCCTCGCCGTCGCATGTCCCCGCTTCGCCCACGGCTCAAGCAGAGACATTGCAGGGAGTAAAGAATTGTTGTTGATATCAAGCACCATGCATAGACTGTCGTAGATGTCTCTTCTTGCTTTGTCCTCGTTCTCACGTGCTGTCTCGCTGGATGCATCGTGCGTGTCGGGGAGACTTTCCACGGAGTAAATGACGGCGCCCGTTTCATCCAGAAGGGAATTGAAGACGACGTCGATTGGTGCCCACCGACAATCCTGGACGCTTTGCACGTAAGAAAGGATCGGTGTACCCATCACGGGGCCTAGTTGTGCGAGCCGTAATGCGTCGTCAATGCCCTGGCTGAGAACGTAAGGCACAATGACCTCACGACCTTTCAAATCGTAGCTAATGAAGCCGATGTGCGCGTCGAAGAGATTCACCCCAAGGCCCCAAGACACCTGAGAAAACCTCCGTGACGGATGAACTCTGCCACTGTCTCTTGTCGCAGACCCCGAACACGCCGATGGAAGCTTCATCTCACCAGAACGTTTACACTCCGTCAGCCAATGGTCAATCTTGATGGCGGTGGAGATAGCCTTCGGCAAAAGTGTCGCGACGTGCAGAGTCAGGAATGCGTTAAACACAACAATTGCACCATCGCCCTGAGGAAACAGAACTTCCCCTGACTCCGCCTTCGCCAGCTCCGCCAACCCTGCGTGAAAGATGCCAATCACGTTTGCCAAGGGCTGCAGGCTGCTGGGACGGTCTCCCTCGTCGTCGTGCCGGCATTCTCCACCTCCGTCATTGGGCACCAAAGATGGGGGGAGGACAAGCTTGCAGACAACCGCACTCACGTGCTTCATATGCGGCCTTAGTGTTCCGAGTGAAACATACTCTGCCACGGACGACCCACGCATGGCTCCAGGCGACGCGATGAGGGCGTGGCTCGCGAAGCTTGCGTCGTCGAGCACTCGGCTTTCGTCAAACTGACTTCGGGAGATGTTGAGGTCGTCGTAAGCGACCGAGGCGCCATCCCCCGTCCGCATGCTCGCGCGGCTCCATACTCCCATACTGCGACTCCACGACAAGGCGCGGGACATGCCGTGAGCGTCGCCGCGCAACGACGCCGCAATGGAACCTCGAACGGAACACGCAGGTGACGGATCACGTTGTAATCGTTGTCGTAACGTCGACTCCATCGTGGTGGGAGGAAGGGAGGCACGCTGCAGCGCCACTTGCATCAATCTATCAGTCGTTGTCGGGACACGGCGCACGTCTGGTGGCATCTCGGACGTCCGCAAGTTTGCGGGGGCAGCTAAAGAAAGCACCGCCAAGCGCATCGGCACATCGGGGCTGGCTTGGTCTGCGGGAACGGCTTCCGACGATGCATGATCCACGCTTTGTCGCACACCAGGTGACCCGGTAGCGCGGAAAAACGACCTGTTTCCTGCAAAGCTTGTGGCCAGTGAAGCTCCTTCCAAGACATTACCCATAGCGAAGGAAGCCGTCATGACGGTTGGCGCGGTAGAACCCTCGCGATTGCCCAGATTCGCTTCGGGGGCGGATGCCACGTCTACAGCGACAGCCGCCGGTTCAGGAGGGGCAGTGGTCGACGTGGTGGTGGCGGTGGTGGTGGTGGTGACCACGGCGGTGCTGGAGGGGCCCATCTGCCGACAGTACTCGCCAATCACCTGCCTGATGTGCGAAGGCAGCTCCGCCTTGGTGTCCGCAACGTCCATGTTCCCTTGTTCCACCGCATCCATGAACTCCGCCTCGGGTCTCCGCGTGCACCCGACGGCGAACGTAGAGAATATCCCTTTGGTCCGCGTTTCGGTTTGTCCAAGCCCACCGCGACGCCTCTTATCGCGAAGACCGAGGCCTGCTCTCGCCTGACGCAGCTCCGCAGGAGGGAACGTCTCCGGCTTTTCGAACTGCTCAGCAACGGCGACGCTGAGTTCGACGGAGCGGCAGAATAAGGCGTAGCGGGTGCCGGGCCCACAAACGCAGAAGTACGCTAGCCCAGAGACAAGAACGACAACGACGATGAGCGCGAGAAGTGCGCCAAGAAGAAGGGTGAACGCGTTGTGACGCATGCTGCCAACATGAGGGATGTCCACGTCTAAGTCACCCACCTGGGTGGCACCGCTGTACTGCAGTTCGGTGCTCCAAAAGAAAAGTCCGAGAAGCAGCATGATGCTGGCGAAGGAGGAAAGTACCATGGCAAAGACGTGCAGGACGATCTCTCTGCCCATAGAGGCCCCGCTTCGCTCCGGGTCTGGTGGCGGTTTTGTCTTCACGTACTCCAGCAAGGTGTAGGTTCTCGGGTTTTCTGCCGTGGCTTCCAGGCACCGCGCAGAAGGCCGACAACGTGGAGAGGAAACGTTGCGCTGATCGAGATCGGCCGCAGGAGGGATGGCTAAGGTGCTGTCCACAAACATGGCCACGTTCTCCCGTAGGGTGGTAGCAAACGTTTGTTCTGTCAAGGCGGCCCGTTGCACGGCTGCAGCGCTGAGATTCTCCCCTGGATATAGCGCGTTCTCGAGGGTGAGAGTGGTAGCCGCGCGTCCCATGGCCGAAGGGTTCGCCGCGGCGCCAGGGGAGGAGTTGGGAGAAGAGGCCGCAATGGGGGAGAGGTGCCCTGGACTGTCAAGTGGGTGTGAACTGCCCCGCACTCGTTTAGCTTCCCGTCGCGCTTCCAGAGAGAGTACGGGCACCGGTAGTGGGGATGCTTGGCTGCTGCTGCCGGCGTCTCCGTGTGTGGCGTCGACCTTGATGGGTACGGTGAGCGAGGGGGCTGGAGAGAGTCGCGCGCTCGACGGCTGGACACGTTCCAGCTTCACTTCATTGCCTGCGCCAGATCCAGTGGGTCCTGAGAAGAAGCCGCTGATGCTGTGCGCAGGGGACTGCGAGGGAAGAGGGCGGGCATGAGGGTGAGAACCAAACGTCCCTTCGTGAGGAGGCCTGTCTGCGTGGTTGGCGGCTCGTCTGGAGGCTATCATCCGGGGAGCAGACGCAGGCGACGATGCAGGACTGGTGTCGTCCCTGCTCGACTCAGAATACCGGTTCGCGGCGGAGACGAGATGTACGAGTGGTGCCATGGGCCGTTCTTCTGCCATTTCCTCCCGAGAGCTTCTGGCATCATTTTGTTCCGAGGATACGTCTGACGAAGTGTTCGCAAAGGTGCTCGCATGCCTGTGGTGAAGGTGTGGGGCCGCGAGAGGAGAGTACGCGTGCTCTGGTTGAATGGCGGGAGGAGGAGGCAACGTCCGGGTGTGGGGATTCTGCGGAAGTGTATCCACGGAGGCCGGACCGATGCTCGTTCCGAGGCCATCTGTTGGCAGCGTAGGTTCGCTGGTATCTTCCAGGTCAAGTGAAACGATTCGGCTGCGCTGGAGGAGGGAGCTGGTGTGCTGGATAGGCGGCACCGTCGTCTGAGGTTCCACCGGCTGCAGTGCACCTGCGTTTGTGTTAGTGTTGTCTATAGAGAGACTGCTTCGTCGTCTGTGAGACTCCAACGGCATGGCATACAAAGCATCCCCCTCAACCTCCACCATACTGGGTCCGCTTTCGGATTCGCGCTGATGGCGGCTTGATTCAATACACAAGTGGGAGTCGTCTGCCGTATCGGTTGTGGTGGTGCTCCGGAAGGAACCGGACGTAGTCCCTGTCGCCGGCCTGCCAACTGGTGGTGGCGCCGTAGCACGGGGTCGCACGCGAGTTGCAGGAACGATGGGGGGCGATGCGCTGGAGTCTAGTGACGTGCTGCCTCTCTGCGTAAGCGGTCGGTGCTGCATTCGTGGGTTCGGTGTCGTCGCCGTTTTTTTCGGCGCCAGCGACGTAGTGGGCGGAGAGGTGGAGGCACCGCAGCCGTTCAAATAGTAATCTGGTAAGCTACTTACACCGGCGAGGCGACCCGGGGGAACGTGTAGGGCTCCTTTAGCCGGGGTGAGGCGGGGCATCCGTTCAAAGTGGTTCGGATCGGCTGCTGAGAGAGAAGACGCTTGCCCCATCCGCGCTGCAGGGGAGCTGCCGAGGGCATCTGAGGCGCGGTCGGAGGAGAATTTCCGTTGAGAGCATCGCGGAGAAGGAGAAGCGGCTACCTTTGGCATAGCCACGAAGGTCGGTGTTGGGGCGACCGCCTGGTCATCGCGGCCTCTCCCTGAGGCAAACTGCGACTGGTGAGACGGATTGGTGTGACTCCGCGGGCCTCTGCTTTCTGATCCAACGGGGGCGTTGGAAGTGGTGTACGACGACGGTGTCCCCGCTACGGTGCAGTTATCTTGCTCCTTTGACACGGGCGTCGAAGCACCAGGGACGCTTGATTTCGACAGCCGGCGCTGCATGGGCACAACGGTTTCCCCCGTTCCCCTAGTGTGCGGAATGCCGCTGTGCGAGGCCGTCGAAGTCGTGTTGGGAGAAGCTGTCGGGCGCACGGCCGGTGCTGTCGCATTCACCATGGCGGCTGCCGCCATGGGCGATGTCCGAGGCCCGACAGAAGGTAATCGCGAGGAACCTTGACCGGTACCCGCGGCGTGCGAGAAGTTGACTGGATGGGTATCATCGCCCCTCGCATGACCCGCTGGCACAGATAACAGCGGTGGATTCGCGGGCGGTTCACTTTGGTTGACGGAATTACGTCGCACATCTTCGTTTTCTCCTATCTGCGTTGGTGGGACACTGTGACGTTTTGCGCTGAGGCCTGTCTTGGACGACTGTACGATCGGTGGCCTTGTGCTAGTAGGCGTGGCCGACGGAGGCGCATTTCGCTCAGTTTCGCTGCAGTTATTCACGCTCGAATTCATCCTCACAACTGAGTAGGAAAGTTCCCCCTTTAGCTGTGTTACGGTAACTTTGGTAGAGGTTAGACAGTCAGCGGACAAGTATCACTAATAACTGATTCTTTGAGGTCGGCTGCCCTCACGCAGTATGAACCCTCTCTTCACGGACGAGACCAGAGGTGCCACACTACGTATCAAAGCAAGTGAGACCTGAGAGAAAAGCACGAGGTCTCTTCGCAGTAGGGGAGCAGAACGAAAGAAAACCAAAAAGGACGGCGGGTGCGAGAGGTAGCCTCACAGTGAGTGAGTGTTGCCAATGGTCTAGGTGCGGTAGAGCGCACACGCAGAGGTTGGAAAGGAGAAAGTGGATCCACGCCAGAGAGGAGGCCTGCACAGAACAATGAAAGCCTCAAAGAAAGTCAGTTCAGGGTAAACCGGCGGGAGGATACGCATATAAGAGTGCACGTGTGTTAAACAAGGATTTTCTGTCTCAACACACAGGGGAAAGAAAGGAAGTAGAACACAGGTGACGGCAGGTGCTGGACGGGAAACGAAAGAAGCGGAAAGTATCGAAAAAAAAAAAGGTACGTGTCACAAGAGGATTGAAGGTAGCCAGAGGAGAATGCAAAAGAGTTCGTATGTTCTGTGTGTGGTAAAAAAGGAATAACCGTATAGGGAGTAATTTCAAGGAATATAAGGGAAACCTAAGAAGTGAGGACAAAGGTGAAGAAAAAAAAAACGGAGAAGCGCGGAAAACAGCACACAGAAAACTTAAATAGGTAATATGTGAAGAAGAACGAGTTAGCGAGACACAAGTTAGCACAGCCAACCACAGGTTTCGTGACGAAAGCGGAGACTTGGTGCCTAGGTGAAGGTGTGCGGGACTTTGAGTCGTGCTCTCCTCACCAACGTTTGTGAAGCGCCGTGGGACCACGGGGAGGGGGAGGGGTCAAAAAAAAAAAAAAAAAAAACGGGGGCACCACCGGTCGAGGAGCTCTGGTACCTACAGCTTAGCTTGCGATGAAGGAATGTCTCAGACGAAACGGATACGAAAGAGGGTGGGAGATATGTGTAGAGCAGCTTAGAAAACAAAGCAAATCTGCTAGAGCAAGGCCGAGTTAGCGTCCACAAAAGGGCAGCCAGCTCCTTGCAAAAGAACAGGCACCAGGGAAAAGTGAAGGTGGCGAAACTATGCTGAAGATAGGAAACGAGAAAGTACAGTGGGAATCGAGTGAGGGATGGAAGACGGAACAGAAAAAGAAGCCGTATGTAGCGAAAGGCTCGTCTCAAGTTGCTCAGTTCAACCCAAAAATAAAAGCTGATGTGAAAGGGGGGAACGTTGAAGGTGTGAGAATCAACAAGAAAACGAGAGAGAAGGGCACGAAACGATTGGGGCCACCAAGAATAATAAATGAATAAAAAAGAGGAAACAAGATACAAACTAGTGAACGTGTTGTCCAGAAGTCGCGTGAGTCACAGCTCCGAGGAAAGCCAGTACTGTACACGCGCTAGGGGAACACTGCGGGGAGGAACACAGGAAAAAAGGAGGAAAGAAATTGAAACGAAGAGAGAAAACCAGTAAAGGTTTTCTTTTTAAGCCGTGGTAATAGATCTGACGACTGGAAAGTATCGAATACGAAACGACGAGAAGAAAAACAAATATATCAGTCAGAGGATGTGTGCGTATGACGCACGGTGAGCAAATCCCGCTGTGGTGAAGAGGTAGAAGGCTCCACTGACCGTTAACGAGGGTAAGCGTTCACCTTCTTCACCAACGGATATCGGTAGCGAGCAGAGAGGAAACAAATAAAGAAGAAAATGCCGTATGTAGAGCTCAGTCGCTACGTCTTCTACACGTTGTCGGTTTCACTGGAATGCGGGTAATCCTCGGAGACGAGGGATTCTTGCAGAATAGAAGAAAACAAGGAAAGAGAAAAGACACTGGTAAAGAAGGATGGAATACTGGGGAATCACAAACAAAAGAAAAGCTAAAGGATGAGGTATTGTGGTGAGAAGGAAGGGAGAGAGGGAGAGGGGAGGGAGAGGAAAAGAGGGGGGAAGAGGGGAGGGGAAAGCGTGCGGGACCTGGGAGATGATGACGAACAGAGTTCCTCTTTTGGTGTATACGGTTTCTCCGGTCTGCCAGGAAGATTCACTACCGTTTCAACAAACGAAACGTAAAGGACGGTTTCCTCCG
>JASAOC010001852.1:0-13182 GCA_030849835.1 Herpetomonas samuelpessoai
CCATTTTCGTTGATAGCAGAGAAGGGATGGTAAGAATAATAATATATGCGTGGGATACAGCGTCGGCAAGGTTCACCTTGATGCCACGCATTCTACTTCAATTGGGAAGCTGTATACAGGAGTAAACACTCCTTCTTGACAATCCCAAAAGAAGGGCTGTTCACCTCACGGGTGTCTGCTAGTTCTGACTCATATCACTCCATTTTTCTTTTGCGTTAAGGGGCGGGTTTGCGAGTTAGCTTTAGAGAAAAGGGAATGCGTTGTACTCTTAAAGCGTATTTAGAGATTCTTATCCAACGGCTTAAATATGAAATGAGAGAAAAAGAGAAAACGTATGAGACTGACGATCTGAGACGAGCGAAATAGTCGCTCTCACATGACTCACAGTCGCCCACATGATCAAGCGGTGCAAGCACTTTTCTGGGTTATGGAGCCAGAAGGAAAGGAGTTCAACCAGTGTGCAACTCAAGAGGGTCGCCAAGTCTCAATTGACCAGTTAAGTCAGTTGCAGCGTGTGACAATCGAAGACAAACGGAACACAAACAAAAGAGTGAGAAGTAAGGAAAGGAGCGAGATAAAGCTTCCCGTCTTATTGCTGCTTGCATTCTTGCTGCTGGGGAGCACCAGCACCCGCGCCGGCACCGCCACGGGCACCACCACGGCCCCCCGCGCCGCGACCACGCTGGCTGACAATGTTGTGGAAGGCCTCACCGGTGCCATCGTCCTCTTCCTCTTCGTCGTCTTCCTCATCCTCCTCATCGTCTTCCTCGTCCTCCTCGGCGCCGAAGCCAAAGCGCTCCGCGAGCATCTTGGCGACCTCCTCGATGGACTTGCCCGAGTAGTAGAAGGCGGCCTTGGGCACAATCTCCTCCATGATGGCCTGGCCGGCCTCCACATCCATCTCCATCTCCTGCTCGTAGAAGTCGGCATCCTCTTCGTCGTCCTCGTCGGCGTCTGTCGCGGGCGCTTTGGGCGGGGAGAAGAAGTTGAAGAAGGACTCGCACTTCTCCTCACGCTGCACAACGCGGACCTGGTTGTTCTTCTTGTTCCGCTGCTTCTTCTCCTTCACCACCACGGTCAGGTTGTGCTTGGCGTCGGTCCAGTGAATTTCGCAGCCGACAATGTCGGCCACCTCCAGGTCCCCGTCCTCCTCGTTGTACTCCATCTGGTAGGTCTTGGTGAGTACCTCGTCAGAGAAGTAAGGGTTGGCAGCAAAGCGGAAGGAAATGATGATGCCCTTGGCGGCGTCGCCATCAATGTAGTCGCACTTGATGTCCTGCAGCGCGGAGAGCGCAGGGCGGTCGCGCTCGGTGATCATGCCGCCCACAACTTCGCTGTTAGACAGCGCAGTGAGCCAGAAGTTTGGGATGCCACCGGACGGGTCCTGCGCAGCCTTCAAGAGAGCGGCGTTCATTGCCTCGTCGTTGGGTGCGACGACGGTGACCTTCTTCTCCCCTTCGGCCGGCGCATCGGTCGTGGCGCCCTCAGAGGAGCTCGCCGGCAGACTGGCGATTTCCTCCGCGGTGACGTCGCGCTCGCCTGTGACAATCGCGCGGCGCTTCTCGAAGATAGGCTCCGTGCGCTGGTGGCTTTCCTGACGGGCCTTATCAACGGCGCTCAGGTACTTGGCGCGCAGGGNACGACGGTGACCTTCTTCTCCCCTTCGGCCGGCGCATCGGTTGCGGCCCCTTCAGAGGAGCTCGCCGGCAGACTGGCGATTTCCTCCGCGGTGACGTCACGCTCGCCTGTGACAATCGCGCGGCGCTTCTCGAAGATAGGCTCCGTGCGCTGGTGGCTTTCCTGACGGGCCTTATCAACGGCGCTCAGGTACTTGGCGCGCAGGGCCTTGTACTCCTCCAGGAGGCCGTGCAGAGCATACACGCTGCGGCGCTCATTGGGGGTCATGTCGGCCATAACAGCAATCAGGTCGAATTCTTCCTCGTCTTCCTCGTCGCTGTCCGTGACGTTGCGGTCAATCGGCGCGCGGGCAGGGGGGTATCCCGCGGGGTCGGCGTGACGGGCTTTCGGCGGCATCTTTTGTTCTTGAAAGTTTACTTACACGTGCTTGTGTGTGAGTGAGTGCGTTCTGAAAGTTCAGGGTGCAATGAGGGCAACGGGAGAAGCTAAAGAAAAACAAGACTGGATATCTGACGTTGAGGAGCCAATGGAGTAAAGCTGGAGAACGGTCGTCTGATCTCAAGAGAGGATCGTGAAGCTAACAGCGCGTAGGCCTTGCATTAGCCCACGCTTCCAATAAGCACATGGGTGACGTGCTTGTCCACGCACGAGCGTTTTCTTCTGGGCTCTTTTTACGAGAGTAGGATATTCATGGTAATGGCGCATCCCATTGGATATGGGGGGTAAAGCAACTAGGGAAACAAGGTGATCATTTGAAGTCAAAAAGGCTCTCTTGGACAAGGCGCGAATAATACAGAGCCAGTGCGTGATAGAAAAGGGAGGCGATAACGTCGCGCAACAAGACCTGCAGAACAGGAAAGACAAACAAGCAGCAAGGGTTCGTTACACGGTGGTCGTATGCCACTTCCATTTGGGTCCTGCAAAGAGGCGTTGTTAGAAGTGCTCTCTCAAGATCCTTGCCACCCACCTCTGGTCGTCGACTCTGCCTCCGCAGCAGGGTGCCCTGGTACCGTTCCAAGCCACAAATCCAGGTCGTCTGCTGGCGGCGCTGCTCTCCCTGGTTCCATGAGCTGTGGGGTGTGGAGAAAGGCTGTTTCCAGTGCCGCCTCCGGTGGGGTGGTTCTCTTGGTGTGCGTGGGATCGACTGGACTCGCGACCTCGCTCGGCACGTGCCGGCCACGACTGGGCTTCGACACACCCACCTCGTTGCCATCAAACCTGGAGTCATGGTCGCCGTTGGCACCGTCGCTGGCGGGGAAGAGCTGCTGCTGCGGTGGCTTCGAGGCCTCTGGTTGTTCATGGGAAGGGGCGGTGTTGGCTTGTGTTCCCTTGGATGGAACTTCACGGAAAGACGCCTTCTCAAAGTAAGCTGTGCTCGCCACTTGTGCTGCATTTGCTGGCTGACTGAGGTACGTTGCTCTACCGTAGACCTTGTCGCCGTCTTCCTTCTGCAACGGACTGCCCTGTGCGGCGACCGTTGTGGGACCAACCGGGCGGGGTTCATGCACAAGGGCCATCCCCGGAAACGTGTCCGCCGCTGTTGCGTTCCTGCCATCGCCGGTGCCCGTGCGGTCAGCTGGGTTAACGTGACCCTCGGGAACGGCAAGGACCGGAATAAAAGTGCCATTCTCTGCATTGTACATGAAGCCGTCCACTTCAATATCACTGTCGCCGTTGCCAGCGCCACCGCCGCGTGCCTGCCGGTGGAGCTGTCGTGCACGTCGGTCGTAGCGGCGCTGCCTCAGCAGACGGACAAAGTTGGCCAGGGATCCAAGGAAGCACAAGACACAGATCAGGGCAATAATGAACAGCCCCAGCGATGGGACGAAGCCAAGGGCAATGATGAGGGCTACACACACAAGAAGGCATGCAATGGTGCAAGTGAGCTGAGCATAGAATCGGTGGTTATTGAATTGCCGAATGCGCTGCGCCAGCGTGGCATCCTGTCTGGGGTCCAGTTCAGCGGCGTCCGTGTAGTTGGAGTGCGCGATGGCAGACCCCATCGTCGATGTCACGTAAAAAGCTGTTCTGTAGCAACGTCACTAGAGGATTCAGCCGTTTCGCCTGCCGTACCTATATACACTTTTCCTTTTAGAAGGTGAAGTCTTGTGTATCTGCAACCGAATCACACACTAGAGGAAGTGATGTTCAGCGTAGAGACGAAGGCATGAGGACAGAATTGCGTGTTTGAGAGCACATATCTAGATGGGTTTAGAGGGTGAACGGTGGGCACCACAAGCTGAAAGTCGCGTCGTCCAGACAGCTCACATGATGTCTTTTTCTGCGGATGGCACAGCCGTGTAATGGAATAGTGGTTCAGTAGACATCATGCCGGATTTTTCCTCAAGCACACTTGTGTGTCCCCACTGCGTTTGTCACTGTGGTGCATCCGACTTTAGGTCCTTTGGGCGTGGTATGCGGCAATGACTTGCCTGTGTGTCGTCCGAATTTCTGTGTAGGTGGTCAGTAGGAGATGTGGCATGGGGCGTCCCCGCCTGCAAAGGGGAAGCAAGAGCAACGTGTAGACAGCAATAAAGACGTAGGTAAACCAATCAGTTCGTAAAGCAAGTGCGCGTAGCGTGTCGCGTACGCAAGGGTCTGCAAGTGATTCATGCGAGGATGATGTGTGCATGGTGGGCCCATGTTCCTGGGAGTGGTGGTGTGAGCGACGGTAGGCTTCTGCTTTCGCTGCTGGGTGGTGTTTCACGTCCTTCCTTTCTTTTGCTGTTCTGCCGCCTCATCTTCCTTCCTCTGAACTGTGGTGGTAGCAACGTGATTCTCTTCGTCCTCAGGCGCACCCTGGCCCTGAACACTCGTCAAGGGGCCAGCCGATGGGAGTTGAGGCTGTGTACTGGAAGAGGGTGCGTGCGAAGATGGCGTGGACGGGCCTCCTGACGGCGACGGGGATGCCTCTTTTTTCGTTTCGGTGACCTTCTTTGCAGTCTCCTTCGTGTCGTCCTCATGGACCTCCTCATAGTCCGGCTTCAAAGATACCGCAGCCCCTGTGGGAACCCCAGAAAGGTATTGTGCGCGGCCATACACCGCGTCGCCGTCATAGCGGACCTCCACTTCCTCTCCTGAGTCCTTATGGCCACCCCCCGACGCCGCTGAATGAGTAGGAGGGGCCTGGTAGATGGCCACCCCCGGCGTGCGTGGTGCAGCGTTGCGGCTATCGCGGTTTCCTTCGTTCGCATCGCCCGCAGTGGCCCCTTCCGGGATGACCATGATGGGGACCACTTCACCGTTGTGCTCATTGTACATGAAGCCGCCAACCCGTACCGTTGGCGCCTCGTGCTGATGTGCGGACAAATTATTATTATTATCCCGGTTGTTGTATCGCGCCTGAGCCGCGGTGCGCAGGTAGGCCTCTCGCCGCACTCGGATCTGATTCATGATGAGCGCTGTGAAAAAGAGTCCCATGAAGACAATCAGGAACACAATGGCCACGTCCGGCATCGATAGAAGCAGGAAGATGAAAAGAAAAAGCGTCAGGCAGTAGCAGCAGTTGCCGGCAGCACGAATGAATGCATGGCGGCGCTCTTCATGCGAGTCCGTCGGCGCACCCTCCACAACATGAACTTCTACAGGGAGCTCGCGGATGTGTTGGGGTGGTACCCCACTGATGCTGTTCTGCATAGATACGAACGGAGGAAATATAGGTGTCCTCACACCTGTTTTTTTTTTCACTTTTTTTTTTTTTGGCTACCTTGACGATGTCAGCGCTGCAAAAATAGTAGTGAAAATAAAGGAAATGAAAGCAACAGGGGAATAGGATGCTTCTGTCTCTCCGAAAGAGAGAGGAAAAATAGTAGAGCGTCAAGAGCAAACAATATAAGACACTGGGAAATGAGTGAATGTGTTTTTGTTTTGCGTTCTTCAGGGGTGTTCCAAAGTCAGTGATAGCCTTTACAGTGTAATGACGACCACCAGCCAAAGTCAAGAGAGGGAGAATAGCAGCGAAGGAGTTCATCAGAACAGAGCGGTACATACTTGAGACGATTTGGCGCATCGCCGTTGCGAGTCACGGCATACGCACCTTTTTTACGTTTTAAACACACGAATGCGGGCACTCAGCCATGCATAAGCGCAAGTTCACTGCAATTGACTCGGAAGAAGAGCACCATGGCATCATTGGACTCATTGGAAAAGTTGAGTTCTTGAGCAACCTCACGCATTTCTACTGTGCGTGTCGCAGCTTGACGTTTACGTTTGCAAGGAGATGATTGGGTTGTCGATGATAAGAGGACAGCAATACGCTCTCGCGAGAGTCATTCGCACCTGTGCGTGCGCACACAATAAAGAGGGGGTGGGGATGCACCGATATCACACTGGAGGAAACAGACAGAGAGAAAGAGGGAGAGATAAAGAGAGAAAACACAAGAGACAGTCCTTCAACTTGAGAGTACGCTCTGATGTTCGTTCCACCTCTTTTTTTTTTTTTTTTTTTTAACGTAGTGTGGGTGCGCGTTGAGAAGTGTTTAAATGCAGCAAAAAAGGATAAGAAAAGCAGACGTTTCGCATGAAATCAAAATGAACCTTGAAAACGTTTGTAGAACGAAAGGATAGCAAGTTGAATAGAAAAGAAAAAAAAAAGAATGGTACACTTTGGGTTGATAAGACACAGGAATGTGCGCACCTCTGAGAAATGAACAATCTCGAGGTGTAGCGGGTTTGCCATAGAGAGAGAGAGAATTGCAACTTGAGTTCTTTCTTCTTCACTCTCTTGTAGCAACGAGTCGATCTTCCGTCGACGGGCAAGAAGAACAACAAGAGAAAGAAGCAAGCATATTGCCTCTCGCTCTAGAGACGTATTAGAAGAGTAAAGAAGAAAAAGAAAAGTGTGAACGGCGATTTCTCTCTCTCTCTCTGGGAGAGTGCAAGTTACATCCCAGTGCGTTGTGAGACCTTCGCAGATTCCGCTCTAGACGTCATCATGGTCGCGCTTGGCAGGCTCCACACTCTTATTCTGGGCTTCTGCGACCGGCACCTGGACTTCCATTTCTTCCCTCTGAGGCAGCATTGGTGAGACGTGGCGACTGCTGTAGGCGCTGCTAGTGTTGCTCCTAATCTCGAGAATCTGAATGCGGCCCCGCTGCCGCTCCCCCGGGCCTGAGGGCGGGGAAGCTGGGCGGGAAGGGTGTGAGATGGTCCCTTGGCTGCCATTGTCGCTTTCTTTTCCGGCTGCCTCCACAGGAGAGGCTGGCGGTGTGACTGACGGTGCCTTGGTGAGGGATGCCGTCCCCTCGTCATCGCCATCCGCCACCACCACATAGTCTGGCTGTGCCATGGCGGTTGCCGCGCCTTCACCGACCGCCTCGCTTCCATAAGCCGCCGGGGCCGCGTACTGCGCCCTACCGTACACCTCGTCCCCGTCGAACTTTTCCTCCTCCTCCTCCATCTTCTTGGCTGCGTTGCCGCCGCTCCCGTCGCCGTTGCCCTGCTCACGGCCGTTGCGGATGGGCATGCCCGCCACCACATTGTGCCGATTCCCAGGTGCCGTGGCTGCCCCTGGTGGCGCAGGCTCTGCGACAAGCACCACACGGTTGCGAATGCGCTCCATGCGCTCCGCAGCAGCGGCGGCGGCGGCGGCATCGAGCTGCTGCTGGTAGGCCTCTGCTTCATGGGAAAAGCGGATGCCTAGGAGAAGGGCAACGATGGCGCCAATGCAGAAGATGAGAAGGATGCCAGAGTCGGGAAAGAAGATGATCATGATAAGGCAAAGCACAAAGGAGCGGAAGCAGATCTCACGACGAATCGCCGCGTGATTGGCCGCGTCGGCGGTGGCCGAGAGGTCGGCAGCGGCGATGCGCGCGTGCATGCTTCTGATAGTATATGAGTGTGTCTGTGTGTAAGTGGGAAGCTTGAGGGAGTGCCTTGCTTTCCGTCGAGGAAAGAAAAAAAGGAGGTTATTGTGGTACCGGACAATAGGTGCGAATTGAGTTTGGAGACCTGTTGACCGCGAAGGGAAGATGAATGGTGCGACACTAGGAAAACTTATTAGTCTTTCAACTCACGGGCAAAGAAATGTCAATAAAGGACGCTGAGCGGAGTTCGGGCGGCGCACGCTTCTGTGCCCGAAGAAAAGAAGAAGGGGGTCACTCGACTGTTATAATCCTAGAGAATGTACTAGAGGGAAGGAGAAAAGAAGAGAATGCGTGATGCTAAATATATACACCTCAAAGACACCGCTTGTGGCACCTCCCATCCACATCTGGGCACTGCCACGATGGAATATTCCTTCCCCCTTTTTAAAAACGTTCTTTCCAAGTCCCTGCTGTCACGTGGACACATCCTGGATCACACACATCGATGATCGCAGGTATGCAAGGGGGGCGTTGCATAGCGCAGAGCTGGCGCGCTGTGTGCGACAGCCCGGTTTGGTGTATGCGTGCTACAAAACGTGACACGTGCTAGTTCTGACCGCTGCAGCATCCCTGGCGACCTGCCAGCGTCTGGAGCGCGATATCGCAGCTGCCGACTTTTGCTCTCCTTTTAACGAGACGGAGTCAAGAGACAGTACGCACACACACAAACGTTGAGTGAGTCACAGTAAAAAAGCACGAGAGAAAGAAGGGTGGAGACACCGAGGGATACGCTCCAAATGTGTTTGTGGCAAAGAACGGGCAAACGTAGGTATCACGCGCATCCTATGTCAGGGCGAGAGATAAGAAATGACAGAGAGATCGGAATATAAAAAAGAGAGGGAATAAGAGCGAATCGAGGATCCCAGCTGATAAAGATCAACATTGGGGCTATTATATAATGGTAAGTATATGTTTGATTTCGAAAGGAGAATACGATTACTGTACATGGTGCCGTCGAAGGCGAACACCTATTGCTGTTATTCTTGTTTTAACCTTTTCCTATAGAGGACCGATGAATCGGGAAGGGTAAGTTTGCGTGATGATAACAGAAAAAAGAAAAAAGAAAATAAAGATCACATGCAAGGAAGACGCGTATCGCACCCATAAGAAAGGCTTCCATGCTCATCACGTGCGGGTGCGTGGTGGGGCAAATTTACGTGTAAGGCACATGCGGTCCGTAGACCTCCACCGAAGGCCTGCGCACCCACAAGGTCGGTGCGTCCTGCTGCCGTTGTTGATGAAGTGCTGGCAACGTCCCGCGTGCGGGGCTGCTTCGCACACTGAGGCTGTGACCACTGCCAGACCGCCCAGCAGGCAGGCCCAAGGGATCTGTCGGCCTCTCCTCCTCCCTGGGGTCCGGAAAGTGAAAGGTGAGGGCGGCGCGGTGAACGGACTGCTCTGCGGACGTCGCCGCGACAGGCACGAGGCCGCTTATCTCTGGGCCTTGACGTGAGGCCTCTGCGGCTGTGGTGGGACTCAGCAGGAGCATCAAGTCGCCTTCCGCAACGAGTGAGAGAGAAAATAGAGGGTCGTCCTCTCCCCCGTGAGGGCCCCCACGCGGTGTGGTCGGATGGGGTGAAAAGACAGAGTTTGTGTGGCCCGGGCCGTGGGGTACGTCTTGGGGACATACCGGATGCTCTGAGAGAATCAGCGGAAGGGAGAAGGGAGGGGCTGCTGTGCTTAAGGCAGGGTCCGTGCGGGATGCTCTGGCCGACTCCGTCCCGTGTGCGGTGTCCTGCATTCGTGGGAGGTATGGTTGGTATGGGCCACGGTGCTGGCCTATCACGCTATCCTCTGGCTCCTCCGAGGCTGGGATGTTGTAAGTGGAGCGGCTGAACTCTGCTGCCCTGAGAGCCACGTCTTCAATGGGCACCCCGACTACCAAATTCCCTGTCATGCGGTCGTGGTAGCGCGCCTCCATGACGCGTGCGGAGTCAAGGTGGGGGAACGGCAAGGAGTCAGGCATGCGGCTCCTCTCCGCCTCTGCCATGTCGATGCCGTCGGGGGAGTGATTCGCGCCGTCTTCATGGAATGGGCNATTCCCTGTCATGCGGTCGTGGTAGCGCGCCTCCATGACGCGTGCGGAGTCAAGGTGGGGGAACGGCAGGGCGTCATGCATGCGGCTCCTCTCCGCCTCTGCCATGTCGATGCCGTCGGGGGAGTGATTCGCGCCGTCTTCATGGAATGGGCTGTGGGTGCTGCCGCGTGGTCGGTGGTGGTGCGCATCGGCGGCTGCGCGTTTGCGGGATCGGATGGTGCGGACGTATACAAAGATTAAGCCGAGGATGGCGGCGAGAAAGACACCTCCAATGGTCACAGCGGTAGGAATTGTCGCGAACACCATGACAGATGTTGCATAAGCGATTGTTTTGTGTGATTGCTGTTCTCGGCTTTTTTTTTTTTGCTTGGCCTTGCGTACGTGCGTGTGCGGCTAACGTTGCCTTTTAAGTGAGAGAAAGATTGGTTCAACCATTACAGCAGCGTAGGAATAAAATATGAACGGTATCGTTATTGAAGGGGTTCGAGAATATCATCCTCCCTGTTCCAGAGAAGAGCTTCCCTTTCCTTTGTTGCCTGTAGTACGATAGTCCACATCCTCCGTCAGAGGTGTGAAGTGCACACCATGTTGGGATCGTGCCCACATGCATGTGAACACGTTTCACTCTTCTTTCTCACTGGCAAGCTGTCCACCTGCTCCGATCTTCTTCTTGGCGTCATGCCAGTCTTTTTTTCTGTATCTTTGGATGTTCTTTCATTGCTTATGTTTGGTCGCCTTCCCAATGCCAGCAATATGCTCTTCAGTCCATGGCGTATCCTTTCTAGACGGCGGTGCGCCTTCGAGTATTTCTAGGAAGAGGTGAGCAAGGGAGGGATTGAAAGGATAAGACGAAACCCTATAAGATCTGAGAAGATTACGCGAAAAGAACGTCAAGTGCAGAAAGACGTATCGTATCAGCAAAAAACTCGGTGGAGCACCGCTTACGCAGATGGGGAGTATTTTTTTAAAAAAGAAATTATGTGAATGTGCAAAGAAGCACTAGGTGTATGTGTATATAGAAAAAGCCGCCAGGAAGTCTGACTCACCATTGATATAGGAGGAATTACAGGGCGAAGGAAACGTGTAAGCCAAGTATCATACACAAAACAGAAAAAGAACATACATGGTGAATGGAGGAAGAGCGTGTAGAGAAAACGAAAGGTTTTGTTTTGTTTTTGCGGATGTGGTCGTCGAAGTGTAGAGCAAGATTCAGGCAAGTTGATAAACGTTGGTATAAAGGAAGCAGAAGATGTTGTCATCCCAACAATACTTCCCCATCGCACTTCAGTGGGTTTTCGCCAAGTCAAAGTTGCACGAGTCGAAGAAAACGATAAAAAAAAGAAACGCGAGAGAGAGAGAGAGAGCAATAGGAATGAGCGCTTCGGGCTGTTGATCAATCCTCAAAAAAAAAAAAAAAGAAGAAAGAGCCGCCCCGTGCAACTCACTCAACGCGGTGCTTCCAGCGCCAACGCGAGCGTTGCAGCAGCCGTCCTAAGCGCATAGGAAAGAAAGAGGAAGGAGGGAGGAAGGGGTGGATTCCTTTCCACATTCCCGAGAAGCAACGTATCATCGTTCCCTAACCGGCGTAGCGGATGAGTCACCACAATGCGCCGTGCGCTTTGGGCTGCCAGATGTGGTCCCCGCGCATGTGTTGAGCATCGGACCGCAGCCTTTCGCGCGTGTGGGGGAGGCACCCACCAATGGGGATGTTTTTGGGCCTGTGGCGGCCCCGGACAGCAGCGGAGAGGAAGGGACACTGCCGTGTGTCGTGGTTGCAGCGGCAGACCGCGGTGTCGCGGAGAAAGCAAGTCCAGCGCTGGTGCCGGCGGTCGGGGTAGCGGTGGCGCCCACGGGCAAGGGAGCTGGTGGCGCCGGGCGCAGCTGCTTTTCAGGAGTCACGAGCGGGTCGGACTGAGGAGAAGGGTAACGGGCGCGTGGTGGGGAAAGGGGTAACGACGGCGCTGATTGCGTCGTGGTGGATACATTACCTTTCGTGTGCGTTTTCAGTTGCGATGCGATGGGTCCATTGTCCCTTGCTTTAGAAACGTTGTTGGTAACCGTCGCTTTGCCAGTTTGGTTCATCGTTGGAGGTGTCTTGTCATTCGCAAGGGCCGTGTCTGCACCACTGCTGCCCGACGCTGAACGCGTCAGTGCTACGGACGCATCGGACTGCACTGTGAACGAGCCTGTGGTGTAGGGCACAGACTTGCCGTAGACGTCAGGGGATCGGGTGCGGCGGCCCAGCAATGCCGCGCGCATTTCACGACGGCGCCCCTCGGGCAGCAGCTTTGGGCTCTGCACGAGCTCCTCGTAGGTGAAGGGGCGCGGATGATAGTAATACCAAACCTCCTGGCGGCTGTTGCCCACCAGGGCGTCATCTTCCGGTTCGTCGTCCGTGTCCTCGGGGCCCTCGCTGCTCGTTCCGTTGCTCTTGCGGGCGTCCCATGAGTGTGGCGCGCCGTGGTATGCATCGTCGGGGAAGACGTAGGGGTCGACCACCACGCCAAGGGGTGGGTCGGTAATCTGGCGCTGGTACTGCAAGACACGCAGCTCGATGACGCCCTCCACAAAATCGAGGAGGGTGAAGCCCATGGTGCACAGGCGTGGCAGGCACTGCGTCTTGTTCTCTGCGGGAACCGAGGAGTGCTTTTTGCCAGGCAGCCCACGCGTCGCACGAGTCTTGTAGCTGGGCGGCAAGGGTTTGACAGAACGGCCCGTGGGGCTGGTGTAGGGGCTGGTGCTAGGGGAGGCGGACTTGGAGGGCTTCTTCTTGTGAGTCTTGCTCGTATGTTTGCTGGGCGCCGACGCCTCAGTGCTCTGCGTACCGCCAGCGGGAACGCCCTGAGAACGGATTCGGTCGCTGCCGCTATGCCCGTGCCGCTGGCCGCTGCCATTGGTGTTCTCCGTCGTGGTGGTGGTGCAGTCATCGCTGGGCACTTCGTCCTCATCTTCGCGGCTATGTAGAGGGAATGGACTATGCTGCTGCCGCTGCTGTTCGCGGAGCATCCGACGTTGTTCACGGCGCATCTGGCGGCACGCCGCCTCATGTTCTTCGTCCTTTTCGATTTCTGGGAAGCGGACAATGACGGGCGGGTCTGTCAGCTTCAGTTGTCGCTTGTAGGACTCCCGCTGCGCCGCGCGAATGCGGTTGCGCTCGTCGTCGCTGCGGTCCAACAAGCAGATGGTGTCCCCCGCGGTTGCCGGACGCCACGGTTGTTGGTGCAGCCCTGACATCATCACCGGTGAGCTCACCGCGTAGAGTCCCGGGGATTCCGTTGGGCTGGCTGCGTCGGTGGAGGCGAGCGTGGCGCTCTGCGGGCTCCCGTTGGGCATGACGCCTAGGTTGCTGCCATTGAGGGCGGCCACGACCGCCTCAATGTCGGGGTCGTGTGTGTCGTCGGGGCTAAAGTATCGCAGGGACACAGGGTCCTGCTGGACGGAGAAGACCGTATTAGGGAAGGCGGCAGGCGGGAGTGCGGTGGTGGGGGAGATGAAAGGGCTGACGTCATTCTCGGTTTCTTCTCCCGCAGCACCACCCGGTGATGGATTCTGTTGCTGCTGTTGCTGTAACTGCTGCTGAACAGCCGATGTGCTCAGAGCGCTGATGCTGGGGAAGTCTTGTACCATTGAAGGAAGTCCATA
>JASAOC010001853.1:0-13183 GCA_030849835.1 Herpetomonas samuelpessoai
TACTTCTGCTGGGAGGGCCCGACGATCCCGCGCCCCGTGCTGGAGGGCCGCACCTTCAAGTAAACGTAGGTCACCCATGACTGCGTGTGTGTCTGTGTGAGTACGAAAGGGAAAGACTCCTCTCATTTCCCGAATTTGAAGAGCCTTTCTCACTCACGCGTCCACGCTGTTCCGCAAGTACTGTCAGGCGTATCCATGATTTCCCCTCCCCGTGTTATCATTCCTCTTCATCTCTTTCTCTCTCTCTCTCTTCGTACGCCGGCTAACACACATCAGTAGCGCCGTCGATGTGTGAGAGAAACGTTCCCCTTACCTTTTATTTGGACAAGGCAAACCGTCCGCGAATGGCGCCAATGGATAGGAGGAACGACGGTCAAGAATGGCTGCGGTGGAAGGAAAGGCAGAGGCACCGTTAGAGATGAAAGGAACTGGGTAGCCATATGGGGCGGGAGAAAACGACTCGGCTCTTTTATAAGTATTCTCTTTCTTTTTTTCTTTTTTTTTTTCATTCCGTCTCGTGCGCTTCGTTCGGATTCGCCTCTTCGTTTCCCTCTTAGTGAAACGTTGTTGTTGAAAGGAATCAACAAGGACGAAGCGCAGGGAAAAGAAACGCAGACGCTCCGCCCAAGTACAACTCTTTCTCTTTTAAACCATGCACGGTCAAACACCTTCTTCAACGTCACCCCATAACTGTCCTTCCTCGAGGCAACTAAAGAAGCGCGACATTGTTTCCAAAGGCAAAAAAAAAGAAAAATATTATTCACTCAAGTTAAATATTTGGATTGTGTCGCGTGTGTCTCTTTCTTCATTCGCTCTTTCTTGATGTGCGCACACGGTCTGGCTCTCCTGGATCAAGGAACGTCTCTCGACAGTGTTGGGTACACGGGAAAAATGAAGATCAGGCTCTCAGTAAACACTAATGAGAAAGAAAAAGAAAAAAACTGAACGTACAATTGAATAAACATAACGAGCGTCTCGACCACACTGCGGTCGCAGCATCTCGTCCAGGTAGCGAGGAGCGGTGGAGAGAAGGTAGTGGTGCACGTGCGTATGTACGGGCCACGGAGGCTCAAAGGTGGCATGCCCATGCCTCTCCTCCCTTTTATTTTTCTCTCCCGGGATGCTTCTCACCAACGTCTCTTGATGAGCACATCAGCAATGTTTTTTTTTTTTTTGTGGATCCTGCATTCTCTCTGCCCCTCTTCTCCGTCCTTGTGAAGAAGAAAAAAATATATATCTAGATCTCGGTGCCGTCTTAGTTGTGCCCTTCTCTTTCTTTTTCCCCTCTTGTCACATCCTGTGTCCCCTGTTGCGTGTTGAGCGCCGGCAAAGAAGAGGTCCCATAGGACTTGACTCACCGAACTTGGAAACAAAAAAAAAAACAGAAGATTTATATTTAAAAAAAAAAAATCATTACCGCTACGCATCATGAACGGCAATGCCTTTGGTAGCAATAGCAACAGCACCGGTGGTGGCGGTGGCGGTGGTGGCGGTGGTGGTGGTGCTGCTGCTGCTGCCCCTGGCTCTAGCAACGCGATTGGCACGGCAGAACGTGTCGCCACCGCACGGGCGCCCCAACCAACGTCTCACGTCAAGGTGGTGTCCCTCGCGCCGTCTTCCTCCACCTCCTCTACATCAGCGCCGTTTGGGAAACCGCTGGGCGGTGGCGGGCAGGTTGTTGTCTCGGCCGGTGGCTGCGTCATCTCCGCCACACATGTCTCGGCGCTTGTGGAGGCTAGTCGCGGGGACTTTGGCAGCGCGGCCGCCGCGGGCGGGGTGAAGGGTGCTTCCCATGTGGCCGCGCTGCTGAGCGAGTCGGCGATTGACAGCGCCCTGCGGCGGCTAGAGGGTGTTCAGGGCAGGGATGGCGTGACGATGCAAGCACTGCTCGACGGGAGGGCCGAAGGTGTAACGCGGGAGGAGGCACTGCTGGGACGGAGCGGTGTAGGGTTTGGCGCAGAGGCCACCCCGCGTGGCGCCTCCCTGACGCTTTCCACGGGCTTGGTCGCCTCGTTAGATGTCATTGCCCTCCCTGCCGGCGATGTGGCGCTCGGTGTGGTGGGCACGACGCACGGCACCCTCTGCGCCTTCCTCATCCAGCAACAGCATCAGCACGGACAGGAAACGAACGGCAGCAGCAGCGGAGGTGGTCTTGCGCTCGTCAAGCTCTGCGAGACGGAACTCGCAACGCTGGTGGCTGCTAGCGCGAATGCACGCGTCACGACCGCGGGTCACCACTCCGCCGCGGCCGTGGCAGCCATGATCTCCCCGGAGGACACGATCAAGGATGTTTGCCTCTCCATGGACCCTGCTGGGCGACCGGAAATGGTCATCTGTGCCACCGCCACCTGCGTTGTTGTGATAGACGCCATGGACCTGCAGATGCCGGAAGGCGGGCAGGCAGACCGCGAAGACGAAGAAGGCATGGACCACAGTCACGTTCACGGCGAAGCAGACAACGAACGAGACGACTCGGCCCTTGCTGCGCGCAGAGGTCATCGAAGCCTCCCTGTATGCAGCCGCGGCGGTGGCAGCACGGGTCTGGGCGCCCTCCAGCGGGAGCGCAGCGATCCTCTCTGTGTTGTCTTTGCAAGTGCCGAGGTTGTGCGCGTGCTGACCCCACAGCGCTTCCACGCGGCCTTTGCCGTGGACGTGGCCGCCCTCGTGGTGCTTGCCGACGGCACGCTGCATTACATTGAGCGGGTGGTCCTGGGGGGCTCTGTTGGCTTGCTGGTGAGCTACCACGCCGCGCAGCAGCAGCAACGGTCTGGGCAACAGGTGGACGGCAGCGGTGCGGGGAGAGCGTCTGCGTGGCGCACCGGCAAGAGCAGCGAGGAGGCCCTCTCTCTGCTGGCCGACCCGCGCTCCATCCCTCATGTGGTGTACGCCTACCGACTCGCCCCGCTCACGATCAATGTGGCGCGCCTGACGGAGGGCGAGGCCGCGCATCACGACCTGAACATCACCGTCAATGACGCCGCGCTCTTTTACAATGCAAAGGTGGGCCGCATGGACCTAGTGCTCGCTGGCTGCCGGCAATTTTTTCTCGCGCCTTCCTCACCGTCGGGCGCCACCAGCTGCAGCAGCAGCGCCGGCGGACCGCCCGCGGCGCAGGTGGTCACCGCGTATCAGGCGTGGTGGGCTGTTGCCCGCGGGGTCGTGCAGCCCCAGGCCACCCTGCAACCTCTCGCCCAGAAGGAGCGGTTGTACAACAACATAGGCGCCTCCGCGAGCCCGTCTCCGCATACGGTGCACGCGCAGAGCGGGTCAGGGGTGCTTTACCGCGCTGGCACCTCCGCCAGCGGCCGTGTGGTGGGTGGCGGAGGCCCTTCCCACGCGGCGATGGGGCTCCATGTGGGCGGCGCAGGAAGCAGCCCGCTGGCGATACCAGGAAGCCCTGTAATGAGCATGGGCGGGGGTGGTGCGGGGGGTGCGGCCGCCGGGGTGAACAGCCTGGCTGCCGTCACAGTCCTGCAGAAGCAGAACGATCTCATCGCTGTCTTTGTGTCAGGGCGCGACATCTTTGCGAGCTCGCTGCTGCGCCACTTTGACGACGCGGCGCAGGAGGCCTCGGTGCTGGCCGCGCCACGGCACCTCTTCGGCACGGAGGTGACCGTGGAGGCCGCCACCGCGCTCTCCGAGTGCCGCATCGGGAGTGCGTCGGCATCGCTCATGTGCGTTGCGACGGGCGCGACGCTGACGATTGTGGGGCTGTAGAGCGACCAGTGAAGGGGGGGGGAATTTCTGTGCCTCCTCCCTTCTCTCACACTCTCTCGCGTTGTTGTTGTTTTGTTGTTGTTGTTAGCTGTCTGTTTGGTGTTCTTGTTGACGCGGGCATTGTCTTTGAAGGGGACGTCCTGTGTCCCGGGGAGGGGGATCCTCGACGGGTCTGTTGTTTCTTTCACATTGTATAGACACTCCTCTGTAACAGCTTTCCTAAGACAAAACATACTGAAAAGAAGAAGCACAGAAAGAAAAAGCGTTACGACAGACAAGAAAATGTGCGACATGGGAGTTGTGATGGAATCACGCATCTCCGACGAGCCGCCCACCCCACATCACTTCTGTGTAGGCATGGATACGCTCTTCGAGGAGTCTGCTTCTCGTTTGTTTCTCATTTTGAGGTTTCGGTTCGTCCTCTCTTCTGATGCTCTCTTTTTTTTTTCTGTTTCCTCCCGAAAGCTAGGCCACACTCGGCAAACCTTCTCCGCATTGTCGCATGCGCACTGGGTAAGAAGCGGAAGAACCACATTTCTCACTACTGTAGAAAGCAGCGAAACCCATGGATGACCGCACCTTGACGCTTGCACAGTCACTTGTGACACCGCGTTACATTGACGCCGCCACCGAGGCCCTGCACGGCCACCAGCGCACGCTCCGCTCCCTGCTGGCGCAGCGTCGGTGCCCAGAGGAAGGCCTTCCTGACGAAGCGATTGAGATGCTCCTCATGCAGCTTTCCCTCATGGACACGAACAACTTCCCAGGTCACGTTGGGGGCGGCGAGCGCGAGGGCCGCATCGCCAGCGCACTGGTGCGGCGTCGTGTCTACGGCATGACCCACGGCGTCGGCCGCTCCGGGGACCTGACCGCGGACCAACCGAAGGCGGCAGGATCCTCGCTTCTCGCGCACCTCACCAACGCCATGATGCTGGACCTGATCAAGCTGTCCGGGGCGGTGTCCACGCAGGCGGCCGGGGTGGTGCCCATGGCGACCGGCATGACCCTCTCCCTCGTCCTGCGATTTGTCGCGAATGAGAGGGAAAGGGCATGTGCGGCGGCAGCGAGCGCGGTAGAGGTAGACGGCGACAGTGGCGGCTGTGAGAGGGTGTCGACATCTGGGCAAGAACGGCCCCCTCCACGCTACGTGATTTGGCCACGCATTGATCAGAAGACGTGCCTCAAGTGCATTGAAGCAGCAGGCTTGAAGCCGTACGTGGTGCCGCTGCGTAGGGTCCACGCGCGAAGCGTCAACGGACAAGGTCAGCAGGACGCCACTTCTCAGGGGGACCAGCGAGAAGGTGGAATGGACGTCGGGCAAGGCAGTGAATGCGAATGCCCCGACGCGGCGGCCTTTCCGTTTTTCCTGCAGGTCCACGTGGACGATATTCGAGCCGCGGTGGATGCTGTGGGCGGGCCCGACCACGTTGCCTGCGTGCTTTCCACAACCAGCTGCTTCGCCCCGCGGCTTCCAGACAACACGGCCGCCATCGCCAAGCTCTGCAAGGAGCTCAGCATCCCGTATGTGGTGAACAACGCGTACGGCGTGCAGAGCCGACCCATCATGGCGAAGATCGACGCCGCGATGCGCCTCGGGCGGCTAGACTTTTGCATTCAATCGGGCGACAAGAACTTCCTTGTGCCCGTGGGCGGCTCTGTGGTGGCCACGGGGGACGCAGGGCGGCTGGCGGAACTGATGGCCCTCTACGCGGGCCGTGCCAGCGCCGCGCCTGTCACAGATTTGTTCATCACAGCACTGGGGCTGGGGCGCCGTGGCATGACGGCGCTGTGGGCCCAGCGGTATGAACGGCGACAGGAGCTCCAGGATGCCCTCACTGCCTTTGCAGCCGCGCGCCAGGAGCTTCTGCTGCTGGACAGCGGAAGCGCTTCTTCTGTGACAATGAGAACCAACGCGCCAAGCACGGCGCACGTGGTATCCGCTGCGATAGATGCCACAACGACAACGACGACCTCCTCCTCCACCACCACAGCAGACACCAACCAGCGAGACAAGAAAACGAGCAAGAGTCGCAAGGACATGCCTCCCACGGGCAACCGTGCGTTGCCCCCGAATGACATCAGCTTCTGTCTCACCATGCGCCACTACCACAAGCACATGACCGTCACAGAAACCCAGGGGCGGCAGCAGGAAAACAACGAGGCAGAGGAAGAGAAAGAGGGGGACAGTCCGTTGGCGGAATGGCAGCGGATGTGTGCGGCGGCCAAGAGCTTTGGTGCAAAGCTTTTTCGCAGCGGCGTGACAGGGCCTCGGGTGGTGACGCCTAGCCTGGCGCCGACCACGCTTGTCGGCTGCTCCTTCCATCACTACGGAATGCACCAAGAAGGGACCGAAGGCCTTGCCCGCGCCGCTGCCACCCTGTCTGAAGAGGCTGTGAACAGGACACGGCTGGCCTTGAACATGTGTCCGCTGCTGGTGCTGGCATGCGGCATTGGCATGACGCAAGCAGAGGTATCCGGGCTGATGGCGAGACTGGAGGAACTGTGGCCCGCGCCACCGTCGCGATAGGGGTTGTATTCCGTTTGACGGCTTGTAGCGTGCGAGAATGAAAATGCTATCCAGATGAAGCAATGTGTTGCTTGACTTCGCGGACAAGTGGGACTGGATTTCACCTTACCCCCCCCCCCCACACACACACAAGAACGAATGAAAGGGATGGCGGTACAAAGAGCGTGCGAAGCTCTCCGCCGCGAGCGAGGCGCATAGGCAGTGGTCATCAAGCAGAGGCTACACACACGCATCAACGTGGCCCGCAGCTCTTCCTGAACGGAGAGGGGGGGAGGGGTAGGATCATGAGCACCTTTGCCCGTTGTTTGTTTTCTTCTCTTCACTCTTAACATTTATTGTCCTATCCATTTGACTAAACACACTTCTATCGAAAGAATCAGTGTTCAAACGTTATCAAGCACACTTCTTGGTGTCATATTTTTCTTTTTCTTTTCCCCATATTGCACACACACACACACACACACACACACACACACACACACACACGCACCCATTTTGTCTATTGATTGACAACCTTCATCATGGGGAAACAACGCATGACGGCGCTGGATGTGCGGGCCAGTGTGGAGGAGATGCGCGCGAACCTAATTGGCCTGCGCCTGATCAACTTGTACGACATCCAAGCCAAGATGTTCCTCTTCCGCTTTGGCGATAGCGTCAACAAAAAGACGGTACTCGTGGAGAATGGCATGCGCATGCACTTGACCACCCTGGAGCGGGAGAAGCCCAAGGTGCCTTCGCAGTTCACGCTGAAGCTGCGCAAGCACGTGCGGGCGTGGCGCCTGGAGAGCATCACCCAGCTCTCCCACGACCGCACCATCGACCTGTGCTTTGGGGTGGCGGGCACCGAGGGCTGCTTTCATATTATCGTGGAGCTCTTCTCCAAGGGCAATGTGATTCTGACCGATCACGCGTACACCATCATGATGCTCCTGCGGACCCACAAGGACGAGGACGTGTCAGTGGTCGTTCGCGGGGTGTATCCCGTGACGACGCCGCTGCAGGTAACAGAAACGGGGGCCGCATCTGAATCTCCGGAAGCCACCCCCGCCACAGCAGCAGCCGTAACAGCAACGACAACGGCAGCGAGCGTCTCCTCTGCGGACATGATGGAGCGCGCTGGGAAGCTGAAGGCTTCTTGGGATGAGGTCTTCTCCCGTTCCGAGGAAACGGAGGCCTTCAAGTCGATGCTCTCGGGCGTAAAGCACTTCGGTCCGAGCCTCGCCGAGCACATTGTCGCACGCACCACGCGACTGCTCAAGGCACATCTCGCGCGCTTGGGCGACCGCGACAAGGAAGGTACCGCGGTAACAAACGCGGGAGAAGAGGCAGCGCTGTCGTTTCTTGCAGAAGGTCTCCCGCACTTCGACGCGACCAAGACGGTGGCGCTGCTGGGCTTGCTGAAGCCAGGCATCAAGAAGAAGGACCTGGTGGCGGCCAGTGGTGTGGTCTCCTCCGCTGACCTCTTCGCGGCGCTGCTCCCCGCCATGCAGGAGGCCTGGACCATCGCAGAGGCGCCGCTGCCAGAAGGTGGGTACCTCATCAAGGTGGCCAAGGCAGCCAAGGCAGGAGGAGGGAAGGCGGCAGAGGCGGACGCGGCGACCACGGCCCCCAACGCGACCGAGACGCCCGCCGCTGCCTCGAGCGCCAATACGCAGGTTATCACATCCGCAGAGAAGTACGACGACTTCAGCCCTATTCTCCTTGCGCAGTACACCTACGCAGAACATGGCGCGGCGAGCCACGTGACGACCGTCTATCAGCCGTCGTTTGGCGCCGTATGCGACACCTACTTCCTCTCCACGGAGACGGAGCAGATTGAGAAGCACAACAAGAAGCAAAACAAAACGGTCCTGAGCAAGCGCGAGAAGTTCGAGCGCGACTTCCAACGCCGTGTATCGGGCCTTGAGCATGAGCAGGAGCTCAACCGAAGAAAAGGCGAGCTCATTATTTTCCACGCAGACATGGTGAACCAGGCCATTGACTTGATCAACGGCGCCTTGGCCGCCGGTATTCAATGGGACGCCTTAAAGCAGCTGCTGCGGCGGCGGCACGCGGAAGGTCACGAGGTGGCCTACATGATCCACGAGCTCTTTCTCGAGCGCAATAGCATGACGGTGCTGCTGGAGCAGGAGCTCTACGATGACGAGGACGACGGCGACGTTGCGGCGATGGAGGTGGAAGTCAACCTCGCCAAGACAGCACACGCCAACGCCGCCGATTACTTTGCAAAGAAAAAGGCAAATCAGGTGAAGTTGGAAAAGACGCTGGCGGCGCAGGACAAGGCGGCGGCCGGCGCGGACCGTAAAGGGCAGCGACTCGCCGCCAAGCAGGAGGCCAAGAAGCAAATCCTGGTGGTGCGGACGCGTGAGTGGTGGGAGAAGATGCACTGGTTCATCACGTCAGCGGGGGACATTGTCCTGCAGGGCAAGGATATCCAAACGACGGAAATCATTGTCCGCCGTCTGATGCGGGTAGGGGATTTCCTCGTCCACTGCGACGTGGACGGGGCGCTACCGTGCTTGGTGCGACCCCTCGCCGCGGTGTGGACGCAGTCCCACGACGCCGCCCCCTCTCTTGCCAGCGATGCGGAGACCCGGCAGCCCATCGCGCTCGTGAGCCTGGAGGAGGCCGGCGCGTGGTGCGTCAGTCGCAGCAGCGCCTTTGAGCAAAAAATTAACGTCGGGTCGTGGTGGGTGTACGCGTCCCAGTTGAAAGGCGGCACCGCCAGCGGCACGTACCTCTACGACGGTGAGAAGCACCACCTGAAACCACGCCCTGTGGCGATGGGCTGTGCCCTGCTGTGCCGCGTCGCGCGCGACACACGCACCCCACCTGAGGCCGCGACACCATCTGAGGACGCCAGCAAGGCAACAGATGGGAACACGGGGAACGGCGCAGGGGATACTGTGGAGTCCACCTCCATCACCGCAGCCGCATTAACATCGCGGTGCCCACCGTGGCCTCGGTTTCAGACGGTGCCGGAGCTCTCCCGGGGCGACTCTGTGACCGCGGTGCCAGCGGACCCTTCAGAAGAACTGCAGGAGCTGCCGTCTGTGGAGACACTTCGCCCCAACAGGCCTCGCGGCCACGGGGACCGCCACCACCCCAACCATAACACCAACAAGAACGGCAAGGGAGACACTCAAGGCAAGGGAGCCAAGGACAAGCCAACACCTCCCGCACCCGCAGCGGTGGTGGCGACGGCGCCCTCCTCAGCCGCGGCGGCGGCCCACGAATCAGAGTCCAAAAAAGGAGGAAGCAAGAAGACCACACGGCGCATCGACAAGGCCAGCAAAGGGGTTTCACGCAGCCAGCTCAAGCAAGAAAAGCTCGCGGCGCGTAACGAGCGCATCGCGATTGAGCAGGCCTTCCTCGCCAAGGAGCACGGCAGCGGTGGCGACGAGGACGAGGACCGTGAGGTGGACCTGTCGCACTTGCCCAAGGGCACCTTCGACCCCAAGAAGCCACCGCCACCGCCGCAGCTGACCAAGCACCAAAGGAAGAAGCTGAAAAAGATTCAGGCCAAGTACGCGGACCAGGACGAAGAGGACCGCGTGCGTGGGGCCATGCTCAACGGCAACACCATCTCCAAGGTGCAGCAGCAGATTCTTGAACGTCAGGCGGAGGAGGAGCGGCTCGCCCTGGAGGAGCGCCGCGCGATGGAGAAGGCGCAGCGCGCAAAGGACCGAAAGGCAGGGCGGCTGCGCTACCTCGACCCCGCCGACGTGGACGGTGCAGAGAAGGAGGAGGAGGAGGAGCGCACTTCGGACAGTGACGAAGAGGACGAAGAGGATGTTGAGCTGGTGGACTCCTTCACCGACGAGGGCGAGGGTGAGGACAGCGGCGCGGTGGAGGCGGCCGACCCTGCGAGCGAAGGAGGCCCATCGGGTGAGCAGGACACCCCTGCTCAAGAGGAACCTTCCGCGCAACCACAAGGCGGGGAGAAGGAGGAGACCGAGAGCAACGGTACCACCGCCACCACCACCACTGCAGCGGCGGGAGGCGGCAAGTCACAGGCCAAGACCAACCGCGATGCCGCGCCTATCGCCTTGGCGAACGACAAGGAGCTCAAGGCTGCGGTGCCCTTCTACACCCCGTACCCCGCCCCGACCGACACTGTCTTGCACGTGGTGTGCGTCTGCGCACCACAGAGTGTGCTGGCCTCCTACCCGTACCGCGTGGAGCTGGCCGTGACGAGCGGGGCGAAGAAGGGTCAGGTGGCCGAGAAGGTCCTTGAGCACTTCAAGGCGCGTGCGAGCGGGACTCCCCTGCCCGGGGACAAGGCCAGCAAGAAGAAGGCCGCCGAAGATGCCCGGCGTGAGGCCCGGCGGGCTATGGAAAGCAGCACTTCCACAGCAGCCACCACGGCCACAGGCGCGGTGGAGGCGGCCAGCGCGCTCGCCATGAACACGGCCGTCGTGAAGGCACTGGAGACGTTGGACCTTGGGGATATCGTGGAGCAGCTTCGCGCTAACGCTGCCGTTGCCGTGGCGGGGGGTGGTACTGCCAGCACCGGGAAAGGGAAGCGTCGGTAGTGGCTCCGTCATGCATACTTCTTTCTCTCTCTATCTCTCTCTCTCTCACGGCCACAGAGATACCCTCGTCTGTTTTATAAGGCAAACAGAGACGACCGTCTTTGCTAATCGCGTTGTGTCACATGACACTGGTGTTCATGACAAGCAAAAAGAAAAATCTTTTCCCCTCGTCGTATGGCGTCGTGGGGTCGGACAGACCAGGATTCGTGCTTCCGGACACCTATTATTAAAATAAAAAAAAAAAACTTATGACGCGTTACAATCACAGGACAGGCACCAGTTGTTGGAGCTCGTTTACTCAGTCTTTCTTGCTTTCCTTCCTGATGGGCTCCCTCCCCCACTGGTCTGACAGGGAGGACGCCATGCCTACCCGCAGACACGCTGCGCTCACATGATGCTGCCACCAGCAAGAGGACTAGGCGCTTTGACCTCTTATTCACATGGGTCATCACGCCCCTCTGTACAGGCATCTAAATAGTCATGCCAGGCAGGGCAATGGCCTCCCACCAGCCTCGCTAACTTTACTTTTTTTTTCTCCTCTATCCCTCTCTCTCCCTTTCTCTGTGTGTGGATTCATTGCGTGCGATCGTCTCCCCATTCGCCTAATTGCTCCTCATCAACGCGCATAGCATTCCTCTCTGTAAGTTAGCTTTCCCTGTCCTTCAAAGTTCTTTCTTTGTTTCATTTCTCTCTATACACCACGTCAAACTCCCTGTAAACCAAATCCCTCCTCTTTTTTTTTCTCCTATCCTAAGTCACCATGGCCGACCAGCTTTCCAACGAGCAGATCTCCGAGTTCAAGGAGGCCTTCTCCCTCTTCGACAAGGACGGCGATGGCACCATCACCACCAAGGAGCTCGGCACCGTCATGCGCTNGACAAGGACGGCAACGGCTTCATCAGCGCCGCTGAGCTGCGCCACGTCATGACCAACCTCGGTGAGAAGCTCACCGACGAGGAGGTGGATGAGATGATCCGTGAGGCCGACGTGGACGGCGACGGTCAGATCAACTACGAGGAGTTCGTCAAGATGATGATGAGCAAGTAAATCTAAGGATCACTGGAGAGGGAAGAAGAGGAAGGACAGTAAGACCACGCACCTTGCGTGCTCATGACATATCTGTGTGACAGCGCTTGCTGTTCTGTTCCCTCCCTCCTCGTGGCTAGATCTATTCCTTCTCAGCTTTTTTCTGGCGCTCTCTCTCTCTCTCTCGATCTAGGTGTTGCCGTTGTTGGGTTTTCTCTCTCCCTCTCTCTCACACACCTTTCTTGACTCTTCCTGTCTCTCCTTGGCATGACTCGCCCTTTGGCAAAAAAAAAAAAACGAGGATCAGACCTGAGAAAGCGGCAGACAAGAAAGAAACAAACGAGTGGGTGACGAAGTTTTCTTTTCATTTTTTTCTTTTCCGTTTCGATGTATGCATCGCCATGAAGAGGGAGAATGATCCCTCTCACGCTCACTTTATTTTTGATGGGGCTGCGTGCAAGAAGTAGCCTGGCATCGACAGACGCGTCTCGCTTTTCTGCATTTAGTCGGTGTGGCAACACCAAAAAAAAAAACAAGGAAAGGAATCGGTTGCGAGGGGTAACGGAACGTGTACGGTGTGTGAAGGACACGTGAGCAAAACTCGCACATGTCGCTCGCCTGCGTCTTGTTCCTTACCTCGTCACCCACCGCGTTGCCGCAATCGTCAAAGTGGTGGCACGCCTTCGCGCTTCCAGGACCTTCTTTCATCGTAGATCTTCTCTTCATGGTGCTCTTCTTTTTTTTTTCCTCTCTCGCTTCTTTTCTATCTCTTTGTTTCCCCTTCCCCCCTCTATCATACCATCAATGTCGTCATGTCTTCTCCCTTCACCCTTCCTCTCTCTCCCACCACACGTCAGTAACGTCCGCTCCTACGACCACTGCTTGTACCACTAACAGCAAACAGATTATCATTGGTGTCTGCCACGCTAGGGACAAGGCATAAAGAAGAGAGGACAGGACGGAGGAAACAAAAACAAAAAAAAAAAACTTCGGTTATGAGAACACAGAAAAGAAAAGGATCTTAGAGAAGCTGATACACACCCCTCACGCTCACACACCAGCTGCCCGAGCGGCCGACGAGGAAAAGGAGAGGAATAATCGAGGAACCGTTGTTATAGAAACTGTGCCGCCAGCCCAAAAGAAGGGGAGGAACGTGTCCTACAGAATGGGGCACCTTGACGGAGAGCCTATGGAAGGTGTCTCCTCTTTCTCCCTTTCTGACGTGGATCTGCTGCCTTGGGCTCCTCTTCCTTCCATGCTCACACCCGTGAAGACAGCCCTCAGTATCTTACCAAAAGGGTTCACCCTGGACAGTGAATGGTGACGTCTGACTGCTGAGGCGGTCCCATGCTCACTTCGACCCTATTGTATTACT
>JASAOC010001854.1:0-13478 GCA_030849835.1 Herpetomonas samuelpessoai
GAGCCCAGACACCTGTGCACTGTTGCCGACAAAGAGCATCTTACCGGAGCACATGATGGCGCTAAAGCGCGTGGGTTCTACCAAGCCGCTGAGAGCGGAATCCACCAGCACCTTGAAGTCTCGGTTGCTGTAGACCATCAGTGCAAAGTACTGGTACATGATGACGTCGTCGAGGGGCATCACCACCCGCATGAAGCCGAGGGAGCGTGCGAGGTACGCCAGCACAAGGAGCTGGAGGGATGTGTTCTCAGGGTCCGTCTCACAAACGGAGCCGGGTTCTAAGGGAACCCGGGAGTAGTCATACTCGGGACACGCAAAGCCGGGGCCTGTCTCGTTACAAGCGAGAAGTCCAGGGACGGGATTCGTTTCAGAATTGGAGCAGAGAAACCCCGAGTACATGAACGGAGGTAGGTAGAGTCGTTCGTCATCGTCGTACTTGACATAAGTGACTTCAGGCTCCTCTGTCGTCCCCCAGATACCCCAGAGCAGGACCGTGATGAGCACGAAGATAAGCGGCACAAGAATGTCCAAGGCTAGCAGCAATTTCTTCCCCCACAACTGCTTGAAACTTCGTTCAAGTACAGCGAAGAGTTGATCGAGGGAAGAGGCATCGCGAAACGTTACCTCCTCAGTGCTTCCGCTGGTACTGCTAGACTTGCTCAAAGACCCGCTCGAGCCTTCCGAGTCGTCGGCGGCACCCGCAAGGTCTACACGCCGGTTCGTCAGTTTGTTCCGGCGCTTGGTGCCCTCGCCTGCGCGCCGGCGGGCGGGGCTAAACCAGGAGCGTTTGGACGCGATGCTCACCGGGGAGTCGTCATCAGTGTCGCTGCTTCTGGGGGAGCTACTGCTGTCGGAGTTGTCATCGAAGTCGTCTCGATAACGGCGGCCAACGCTGTTTTCGGACATGGGTATCTAATCTAAAGGTGAAGGAAGATAGGAATAAAGGACCAAGTCAGTGCGTGAGTGCAGTGTGCGCGAAAGATCGGAGGGGGAGGGATGACGGGGAATGTGTTGAAAGATAATTTTGTGCCCGCGAGTGAGAAACTCAAAGAGGCTCTGTCCGAAGATGCGGGGAGTGAAAATGAGGGACACGGGTGCGGAGCGAAAACAAATGAAGAGGAAAAAAAAAAGAGAGGGAGACTGCGGAAGTGGATGTATATTCCCTTGAAAGAGCAGTACCAACCGGCAACGACCGAGCAGAAATAAACTATAGTAAGGAACAACGCAACTGTGTCACACAAGCGAGTGTAGCACCGCAAAACAAAGATGGATGGAAGAATAGAGAGGAAATATGAAAGAGGAAAAGGGGGTTCGGATGAAGGGGAAAGGGCGATAAAGGAGTGAAAGGATGAAAGGTGGGCCTTTAGGATGCCAGCACCTGGTGTCGGAGGCTTGTAGCTACAAAGTGTGTTTTTTTTTGTAGTCGGTATGTGAATGAAAACTCGTTTGGGGTCCGTAAAGGGAGAGCACAGGAAACGGTTTATGTTTAGAAATGAACTTGAACAGAAAAGTAAGAAGAATAGGGTGAGCTATTGAGAGGGAGAAAGATAAAGAGCTGCACAGAGTGAAATGCGCAGTGGGCTGTGCACAGATGTCGAACTGAAAAATTGAAGAGAAAACGAAACAGTGATTCGAAAAACAATAATGGTGTGTTGGGCGAAAACAGAGCAACAACAGCAACAACAACCGAGAAACAACAACTGACAAAATTGATTCGGTCGTATAGGGGTGACACTCTCTGAGCAGCACACCTCACTAAGGGGGTCACGCAATAGGAAAAGAAAAAGGGGATGAGGAAGAGGGGAATAGAGGAGGATGAGAGGTGCATATCAGTGCATCAGGGCTGCTGTGCCAGAGACGCGCGGGCACCTGCTCCTGTGCCACTCGCATCGTGGTCTACAAACGCACGGTAAAGAGAGAGACAAAGAGAGATGGAGAGACAGTTCACGCAGGTACGACGGCTAGCGTGCGCCAGCCGTTCTTGGTTGCATGAAGCCACTTTCCGATGCGCTACACGGAAGAGTACATTCTTTTCTTTATTCGCTCAGGGGTCTTGTTGGATGGGTTGGAAACAGTTTTGAACGATGTATAGGCAACGTCTCGGATGAGCCTTCAGACATCAGTGCACACTCAAAAAGCGTTCTGATAAGAATTGGATTTCTCCTTTCTTCTTCATAATGCCCTCTACGTGAACCAGTGGTTACGAACGCGGAAAGATGCGTGGCGACGGCATTCTGGGAAAGTGAGAGAGGGGGCAGAAAGCAGGAGCGAAGTAATATTGCCTCCGATCCACAACGTCCGTTGTTTACCGTACTTTCGCCGGTATTATTATTTTAGGTATTGTACACAATATATGCCATTGTACGCCCGGTAAAAGCACTTTCGCTCCTCTCCGTTGGGAACCGAAAAGCTCATCGTGGAAGTCGTAGGGCCGCCACCGAACACGAATGCAAAAGAGAAAAAAAAACAGGGAGAGGAATACCAGTGTCCGCGAATGGGGCAGGGAATGGAAAGAGGAAAAAAAAAAGAACAGGGAAATGGATCGAGACCAGGTGTCGCCTCAAGACTTCGATTTCCGCACTATGGTGCTCTTGGCAATGGTGTGGCCACGCCGCAGCCAACTCACGAATCACAAAAGAGGTGCTAGGTGGCCATGCCTTCGGACGGTCCCTCGGCCACTTGTGGGGGGCGGAGCAGTACAGAAACGCTTCTCCGGATGGAAAGAAGGGGTCAGTGTATCTTCCTGTCGGAGAGGCAGTGGTGAGAGCACCTGCGCAAAAACACACACACAAAAAAAAGAAGCGAAGGTGGAAGCAGTAGGCGACAAAGGAAAGAAAGAAAGAAACAGTGTAGTGACGAGTGAGGAGATTACGCTCCAGGTGATTGTAGGGGGAAAACGTATTGTTGGCCAATTTGAACAAGAACAAGGTATTGCATCACCGCTGACACCGAAGACGGAGAGATCATGAGCCAAGCCCAGTGGAGTCCAGGCTTCGGTAAGAGGAGCGCATCCCGAACCGATGGCACGCGGGCCTCGTCTTTGCGCATCATCGAGTGAAACGGTATGGTAGGAAGGCACAAGTGTTCAAACCGCTAGGAACATTAGGCACAAGTGAAAAAACGTTGAGGGGTAGCACAAGCGGTACATACGAAAAAAGGACTGGGCACAGAATAGATGGGATGAGGAAGCACAATGTTGGAAAACCGAAAATAGGAAAAAATATGTCATTTTTTTTTTAAAGATGGAAGTAAAGAGAGAAGGTGGGGAAAAACGGAAGATTTGAAAAAGGGAGAAAGAAGGGGACGTCGGTGGCATATCACACAGACTCGAGAAGGAACCACAGCGGGCAAAATTCACAAGAAGACAGATGAAGAACGCAGTTCGATGGCCTCGTTACAAAATCCATGACGACAGTCCGCTAGGTGCAGCGTTTTCTTTGTGTACTGTTGGCACCCGCTGAGGCGGAGTACGCCGTCCGGACGTGTAATCGATAGTGACATCCGCTGAGCGCAGTGCTGCTTAGCCGTCTTCCCTCGCCAGCGCGCTTTCTCCTACGCGCAGGAAGACTTGTTCGATCGATGTCTGCGAGACGCAGTAGTCACAGATGCCCAGGTAGTCCTTGTTGGACTGCAGAAGGTTAAACACATTAGAGAGAGGCACGTTCCCAGCCAGCCCATAAACATAGCGGTTGCTCTTGAACTCATTCAAGGTAGCAGCGGGTAAGTGTTCCGCCACAAACGACTCGACCACCTCGCAGTACTCCTCCGAGGCAATACGCAGCGACATTTCAAAGCCACTACCGAATTTGTTCTTGAGGTGAATCTTGTCGCCAATGCAGCGCAGCGTGCCGTCCACCATGATGGCCACAATGTCCGCCAGCGCCTCCACCTCCTCCAGGTGGTGTGTCGTCAGCACCACGGAGCAGTGCTTCGATGCGCGCTGGATCGTCGTCCACATACCACGGCGCGCCACAGGGTCCATGCCAGCCGACGGCTCATCCAGGAAGATCACCTCCGGGCCACCCATCAGGGAGATGGCCACAGACAGCTTGCGGCGGTTGCCGCCAGACAGCTGCGCCGCCTGCGACTCGCGGTACCGCGTCAGCTCGCACAGCTGCAACAATGTCTCCACCACCTCATCGCGGCTCTCACGTGCCACACCGTGCAACGCCGCGTAGTACTCCAGGTGCTCCTCCACCGTGAGCAGGTCAAACGTTGCGTCGAACTGCGGGCAGTACCCAATGCACTGCAGCGCCTCAGCGCTCTCCTCCACAATGTCGTATCCATCGATATGCGCGCTGCCCCCGCTGGGGAGGAACTGCTGGCACAGCATCGACATGGTCGTCGTCTTGCCGGCACCGTTGGTGCCAAGGAAGGCGAACACCTCGCCAGGGAAGATGCTGAAGGTGACGCCCTTCACCGCCATCTTACCGTTGGCGTAGCGCTTCTGCAGGTCTACCACCCTCAACACGTCGGTCTTGTCCTCGGTGGAGGCGGCCGCTTCGTACACGGCAAGTCGTTCGTCCTCCACATCGCTATCCTCGTCTGCAGGCAACACGGGCGGTGCGTCTCGCTTGTATTTCAGCTTCTGCCAACACTTACGACGGGCGGGGCTGTCGAGGAAAAGTGTGAGAGCTGCGAAGAGAGGGCACTCGGCGGCGAGGTAGAGGAGGGCGTACCCAAAAGGCTGGAGCCCCCATATCGACGTGGCCTGTCCTGCTGCGATGAGCTGCTTGAGAAGGATCTGCTGAAGCATGCACTCCCCCACACAGAAGGTGGGTACCAGACGGAACACCCATCGCAAGGTGATGGAGAGGCTCTCTGTCTCGGGCTTCAGCTGAAGCACATAGGCTACCACAAGCAGCAGGAACGCCAGAGCGAAGGTGCCGCCCATCGTGGCGGTCTGCGCAGAGGAATGCTCTGAGAACCAGAAGCTCATGAAGTAGGCCATGGTGGTGCTCGTAAAGCCGTACACCACAAACATAATCACGGTAGCGACTGCGCGATCAGAGCCAACGAATTCCTCTTTCTGAAAGATGACAAAGATAAGGATGATGAGAACCGCGGCGACCAGGTACGCGGCCAGATCAAACACGAAGTTGCAGAACCAATATACATAGAAATTGATGCCCGCAAGTCGCTGTTGATGCATCGCCCCGCACTCCCGCTCCTTCACAATCCACGCCACAGGGTTCGACGGCAGGAACGTGAAGGGGATCATAAGCAGCATGCCCGTGACAAGCATGCTCATGGGATCGAGGATGACGTCGTCCTTGTTGTACATCACCCCGGCCGTCAGATGCATGGTGGTGCCGCTATTCGTCAACTTGCGGGCGATCATATCATAATACACAGCCATGTTGATGCCAGACTGGTGAGGACCAGAGCTGTTGTAGATGAACACATTGGACACCGCATGGGAGGTGAGCGCCGCCAGGTCCGGGTCGGCGCAGGTAATACCCCCATAGACAGGAGTGTCATGATAAAACCAGTAGTCAAAGAGATAGGCAGACAAATTCTGTGCATTGGCGTAGTGTGTATCCACGTGCACGGCACCAGGGACGGCTGCACCGTCGTCTCCCCACCAAGTGTGGCACTGCGCGCTGTAGAATTGAGACGCTTGCGTGTCTTTTTCGTACACACGCGCGAACGTCAAGGGGAGTTCCGTGGGGCCGTGGATGTTGATGAGCGAGAGCAGCATCGCCACCAGAATACACACAACGGGGCAGACAACCTGGAAACACTGCATGCGGCGATCACGCAGCGCGTTCCAGAACCGCTTCACGAACATGGCGCGCATTTGGGCGGAGATGGGGCTGGCGGTTGTTTCGTAGTCCCACACTGGTTCGATGCCAGGCTTTCCGCGGTCATCGTCGTCGTGAGACTTCTCCTGAGATACCTTTAGAAATACTTCCTCCAGCGTCGTCGCGGCAAGCGAGTAGCCGCGGATGCCCAGGTCCTCGCTCTCGTCCTCGATGCTGTCCAGGAGACCGGGGAACTGGTCAACGCTCGCGGAGGGCAGCCGGTACGTCAGCTCGCAGCCGTTGTGATCCACAGCGTCGGAGTTCTCAATCTTGCCTAACACCAGGCCGTCAATATCCTCTGGATTGACCTCCGGGTCGATGGAGATGATGATGCTGTATCCCAAACCCAGCTGTGACTTGAGGAACATGCTGCTGCCGGAGCATTTCAGCCGACCGTGACTCATGATGCCGATGCGCTGCCCGAGCAGGTCGGCCTCGTCCATGTAATGCGTCGTCAGCATCATGGTGTGGTGCTGGGACATACTCTTCAACAGGGCCCATACATGACGTCGAGCGCCTACATCCATGCCAGCCGTTGGCTCGTCGAGGAAGACGAGGCGGCTGTCGCCCACGAATGCGATGGAGATGGACAGCTTGCGCTTCTGGCCACCGGAGAGGTCCTTACTCTTGTAATCCCTCTTCTCAAAGAGATCGGTTTCGTACAGCATACGGCAGACCGCTGCCTCGAGCTCCCATCCTTTCAGGCCCTTGATGCGACCGTAGAACTCCAAGTGGTCGCGGCACGTCAGCTCCGGCCACAGGATGTTGTGCTGCGGGCAGAAGCCGATCTCGCGGCGCACCTTGGCGCACTCCTTCCGCACCGACAGCCCGTACACGTAGCAGTCGCCCTCGTCCGGCTCGATCATGCCCGTCATCATGTTCAGCACCGTCGTCTTGCCCGCGCCGTTGTGGCCTAGCATGACAGAGATCTCTGCTTCCGGCATGCCCCAATACACATTGTTGACGGCCACAAATGTTTTCCCACCGCGCCTGTACTCCTTGCGCAGACCAACCATCTCCACCACGCTGCCACTGTAATCGTCGTCTTCAAAGACACCTTGTGGGTCGCGCCCATCTATGCCACCGATGCCTTTGCCGCCATGCCCACAGCACCAACATGCCTTGAAGGGGTCAATGATGAAGAAGAGCGGGTGCTTCGGCGTGCCCCAGTCCTTGGGTAGCACGGCGTCAAAGTACAACATGAGGATGTAGTAGATAAAGAAGTCGGCCGCGAGGATAGCAACCAAGACGGCCGCGTTGGGGTCATCGTGGGGATTGCGCATGTCCGAAGCGGCGAAACCAGCACCGGACTGGTGACGCAGGGCGGTGCTAATCACCGAGGCGAAGCCACTCGGCGGAAGGAAGGAAAAAGCGATGATGACGCCACCCTCTGCGCTGGTGACAACAAAGGTCGGCATCACAATGATGAAGTAGATCACCGGCGCCATCAGTGTGGCGAGCCGCGCCTTGCTGAAGAAGGAGGCGAAGAGCCCCGAGAGCGGGATGGTGGTGAGGGCGAACACCCAAATGAAGAGGAAGAGGCACCACACGTCTGAATTATTGAAAAAAGTTGCCTTCACCATGGCGGTGATGACAATACTGTCCGCCGTGAGAATGACGGCCTCTGTGATGAAGGTGGCCACGTACAAGACGCTGTTCCGCATGCCCATAATCAGCATCGCCTCACGGATGCGCATCTCCTTCTCCAGCACCGTGCGCTTCGTCTGCTGCGAGACGGAGTAGAGGAAGGCAAGAACAAAGATGAGAGGCACGAGTCCGTACGCGTAACGCAGCATCGGCGCGAAACTGTACGCGGGGGTGGCCGAAGACACGACATAGTTTGCCGCCCCGAGCGCTTCCTGCTGCACGTACTCAAGGTAAAACTCCGCCGTGCGCTCCGCCAGTGTCAGAAAGCCAGATGCCAGGTACAGGTCCGCCCCGTTCTCCTGCGTGCCGCCGCTGTACGTGATGTCGACGCCTTTGCTTGTAGACGCCATGCCCTGCGCGGAGAGGTGAATCACAACGTCGTAGGACGCCTGGGAGAACTCCCGCAGTTCGATGATGCCCCAATTTTTGTCCCGGCCGGTCATGGCAGATTTGGCCGCGACAACGGTGGGGAAGCGTCCGCCAAAGACGTACTCGAAGAGGTGCGACTCTGTCCGCAGGTGCTGCTCAAAGGCCGCCAGGATGCTGTCATCGGGGCCTGCGAGGTAGAGCAAGCCGGCCTTATCAATAGCGTAGAACTGCTGGTTGGTGATGAAGGTTCCGCCAAAGGTATCAGAGAGGAGCAGCGACCCTGCCTTCATGGCGCACCACTGCAAGAGAATCATCGAGTCGAGAGACGGGACACGAGTTAGGTTGCCCTGCGTCGAGACGAGGTAGAGCGCGACAAAGTTCTTGAAGGACTCCCCGTAGACGCACACCGCATCCCCTTTAAGCGGCACATGCGTGTCCACGCCATCGCACACGTACGGTGACACAGCGGAGGAGCACGGGGCGAGGCCCGGTGTTGGCGTCGCCGCACCAGGCCCGTAGCAGAAGTACTTCGTCAAGTCGTCTTGCACTTCAACGCCCTTGAAGGAGGCGAAGTTGCCGTAGTCAATGTAAAACTTGTCCTCAAACGAGTTCAGCCCCCATACCGACCAGAGCACAATGGTGACGGCGACAAACAGGAGGGGGACCACCAGCTCGAGAATGAAGTCGCACTTGCGCCGCAGGATTTGGCTGAAGCTGCGGGCCAGCGCTGCACACAGTTGGTCCGCAAAGGAGGCCGCATTCGACGAGCCTCCGCGCGCTTGCGGAGCTGCGGGCCGGTAAGGCGTGTCACGACGTTTGGGCAGTGTCGTTTGGCTGCTTTCCGGCTCGCCGCCCACCACAACACCTCGGCTTGATTTCTTACCTTTGCTAAGGGTCGATGAGGACGGTGACGAAGGAGTAGTCGCGCTTGTACCCTGACTAGAGCGGCTTGAGCGGCTAGAGCGGCTTGAGCGGCTAGAGCGGCTAGACGTACGCCGCTTCGGCTGTTTCAACCTGTACTTTCTCTTCTTTTTCTTTTTAGTCTTCTGGCTTCGCACGGAGGGGTCGTCCTCTGTCACAATGATGGCCACAGACCGCCGGTCAAGACGCCCTCTCGCTGGGTGTTGCTGCTGCTGCTGTGCCTTTCCGCGGTCCACCCGAGAGTCCTTGAATTTCTTCCGATACGGTTGCCTCCCCGCGGCAGCCGCACGTCCTGCCAGCGAGCCGTCTAGCGACCGATCGCGGTGAGTTGCCTTTGCTTTCTTTCCTTTTGCGGATGCGGAAGACGCCGATGCAGGGCGTTTCTTTCCGCGTGAGGGAGCCTTGGTGCGTCGCGGTTTCGCTCGTCCCACGGCAAGGAGGCTGCTTGGCAAAGGCGCTGAGTCGTTGCTAGTGGCGCTTTCCCGCGAGAACCACGATGACTGTGAGTCATGGCTGCTGCTGCTACGCGTTGTGAAGCTGGCATCATCGTGGAGGTTGGGGTAGGCAGCGGAAGGAGACTCGGCCTCTGGTACCGCACCGTAGCCCACGGCGTTGTCTTGTACCGTGCCGACAGGGGCCATCGGAGTGAGAGTGGGCGGAGTCACCGTGAGCCCCAGATGTGCGTCATCTTGCTGGAACGCATGAGTGTCTGTAGCAGGCGGTCCTCCTCCCACCAGGGCGTGGGCATCCACGTCGTCGGAACCGCTAGAGTAAAAAGATTCGTCGTTCATGATGAAGCTGACAGAAGGGTTTCCCCTTTTTTTTTTCTCTTTTTTAGTGGCTCTCTTGTCTCGCGCCTATAATTTCGTACTCAGTCGCTATTTTTTATTAATGAATTCCCCTCGCCAATCGTGTAGGGAGAAGATATGTTCTTTCGTGTTGAGCTTGATGTCGTGATGGGGCAGGAATAACAAAGCGCGGGGGATCGATCAAATGCCACAGGTTCGGTGTTTGTTGTATTTTTGTTTGGCGCAGAACGTTCGAATACCAAAAAAAAAAAAAAGAGAGAAGGCCAAAGTGCGTTTCAGTCGAGCGAAGATGGCGAAGAAGTCACCTCCTTCTTTCGTGGACGTATACTCTTGGTGTTGCTTTCGCAAAACGAAGCGCGAGGCCGCAGCAACAAAGGCCAAAAAAAAAAAAAAAAAGAGATCGGCGGAAGAGCTGCAAAGGGGAAAAACAGAAAGCAGCACGGAGTGGAATAGCACAGAGTATGGAAGAGGATAGACGCAAAGAGAAAGAGAGAGAGAGGAGCAGCTGTACTTGCCTTGCCCTGGAGACGCGTCGGTAGAAAGAAAATACGGATGAGGAAGAGGGTGCGGAGAAGAAAGGGAAGATGACGGCCTTTCAGTTCAAAAGCTTCAAAACCAAAACCAAAACAGGAGAGCTCCGAGTTGGCTGCCACCAAGCGTGGTAGGAAAGGAAGAGACCGAAATAAAATACACAAAGACCTGCGTGAATCGAAAGGCGTGCGCAGGTGCGCACCAAAGAGAGGCTTCGCTCAAGAGGATGGGATGAAGTTGACTAATGGGAGGAGACACACGTTTATCTCTCTGTGCACTGGTTAGCACGTCTGCGTTCGCCGCCACGGCAACAACAAAGCGGTGTGACGTGGTGCGAGTGATGAAGAGCAAGGCAGGGATGGGTGATTAAAACTGCGTTTCTGGCAAAACTACTCAGAAACGTTGTGGAAAGAAAAAAAAAAAGATATATTTGTAGAGGAAAAAAAAATAAAGAGACCTTGATGGAAGGTATGGAAGCACAGTGTCCAAAACTGACTTGGAGAAGGAGAGAGAGAGGGGGAAAGAATAACGACTCTTGTTGTTAGAAGCACTTAACACCTCCGTTGTATATAAGAAAGGGGAAGACAGAATTTGACAACCTGTGAGGCGGTGAAGTCAAAGGAAGGAGAAGAAAAGAGTATAATCAGAGGGGTTCTCTCAGAAAGCGCCAAAGACGGTAGGTGAGGTGACGGCAGCCTAGATAATAAATGATTCGAGAAACAGAAGAAGATTCAGATTTGAAAAGGCACAGCAAATCGTACCGCTTAATTGAACCTGTCTGATGATAAATCACTGAAAAGAACCAAAGCAACCAGGGATAAGCGGAAAACTCCAAAAAAAAAGCAAAAGTATTAATCAATGCGGTGGATAGCTCTTTGTTTTTTTTTCTCGCGCTTTACTAAATGTTGTGAAGGAGGGAAGGAAGGAAAAAATATAGAAATTGTCAAAGACGAATTTGCACAAACGGGAAGCGTGTAAAGCACGGGGTTAGAAAAGAGTGAAGATGAGAGGAGAAACGGTGGGAACAGGAGACAGAAGACAGAAAACAAAAGAGTTTGAAAGGAGCTAAAGCACTCAGTCCAAACAAAGGGATGAACAGAACTAGAGGCTAGTGTCGAAGAACAGAGAAATAAAAAACTTGTAAAGACTGAAAAGTATTAAACGAGACGAAGCACCTTTCCGCACAGCGCTGACGGTGATACCTGACGCTTGCGGTAAGAGTGCGTCTTGGACTCGCGAAACAGTTTAAAATAAAATAATTCGGAACAGCGGACTGCGAGCAGTCGTGAAAGAGAAAGATACTTCGGGAGCGGACCAGGGCCAACCGCCGCACAACGCTGAGCAGGGCAACACGGAAACGAAGAGAGAAGGGTTTCTAAAAGAGAGCGGAAACAAGGCAGCGACGAGGAACGCCACGCCGGAAGCTTCGAGCACGGAGACAAAACGCCACAAAGAGCGCGCCGCAAGGCACACAGACACACAGTGACGCCGATTTCTCTGCTTGTTTTTCCCTCTTCTCCCTGTCTTTCAGATCGCAATGCTACGTGTGTGCAATGGGCCTTTTCTAGCTGTCAGGTTTCTTTCTGATAGCTGAAGGAACGGTAACTCAGGTTCTTCTAGGAGGCAAGGCGTGCTATATATATACACGGCCCGTGGTCTCCGGTGGTAGCAGAGTTCTTGTGCTATCGCTGTGTCTGGTGAGGGCTCTGCGCAGAGGATCTGAAAATCACAGAGCACGAGAGTTGAAAAAAGAAAAACATTGAAGGGAAAAGGGAAGAGAGAGTGTGTGTGGGGGGTGTGGGGGTGGCGGAAGAGTCATCAGGGAAGATGCGGCAACCCTCACAGAGGGAAATCAACTGCCTAGCCAACTCCTTGTGAGTCCTGAGGCGGCGAACACATTCCAAAACTACGGTTCCACAACCGTAACAAGCGTTGTAGCGTTCCCTGGCCACATGAAGAGCTTATGACAGCGCTACTTGGGTGGGGGAAATGGGAACCTCACAGCCGCGACGATGATGTTCGTGGGCCAACACGCTGCACGCCACAGGTGAAGGGCTAGTAACATGAGACCGTCCATGTTTTGAAACGGTGCGTTGTGTCTCTCTTCTTCTTCTTTTTCCGAAGCGTAACTCAAGCCTCTGTGGGACATCCTGTGCGTACATAGAATAGGCCACCGTGGTTCCTCTGCAGAAGGGGAACAGGAAAGAGGCGGGATATCAAGGGAGAGAAAAAAAAGGAGGAGAAAGAGAGTGTGTGTCTGGGGGTGGGGTAAGGAGGGAAGAGAGAGAGAGGAAGAGAGAGAAGGAAAGAAGGGAGGGGGCGTGGGGGGGGGGGGCTTGATGTCAAACGTTAAGCACAAAGCCTCTGAATAAGGAGAGCTCTTTACATAGAGGAGAGGATTGTGGGGGTAAGGTGAAACTGGAAAAGGAGTTTGCGAAGGAGAATAAAGCGAGTCGAAAAATGAAACGGATAAAAGCATTAGTCAGACTGAGTGAAAAAATAATAATATATATATGCTCCAACGGAGCTGGGGACTGACATCGAAGTTGACAGTTGATTCCAATGGGTAAGATACGGAGATCAGAAGTAAAGAGAGAAAGAGAGGAGACGGACGAGGAGAGGGGTAAAGAAAGTCTCTTCGTCACTTTCATCTCCCATAAGAGGAAAGTCAAACTGTCCTCGACAGCCGAGCTCTTTCCCTTTGAATAACATAAAAGAACTGAGAAGGTTGACGCCATGTTTCACATTCGACTAGGCACATGATCAAGGATAAGGCTCTGTCCCAGGACCATATTGGCGGTGATGGGAAAGAAAGAAGAGAAACACAAATGAATTCATAGAAACAGAACAATTCCGGCGCAGCGCAAAGATCAACCTTGGGGGTTGCGGGAAAAAAAAAAGGACCTGAAGGAGAAGAAGAAGAATCAGCTAGGATAGAGTTACCAACACATCAGAACGAAACAAACGAACCAAAACATGGAAGAGAAGAGGCGCCAAGATGAGCCTACGCGAGAAAAAAAAGTAACGGTACCGAATGAGAATGATGTTGCGTGAGCTGGATCACGTCTGTCCAAAGACACACCTCAGTCGTCATTGGCCAGTGCCTTGGCTCCCACTTGCAGGAATACCTGCTCAATCGAGGTCTGCGAGACGCTATAGTCCGTGACCCCTAGGTAGTCTTTGTTCTGCTGCAGCACCGCAAAGATGTCCGACAACGAGGCGTCTCGCGGGAGTTCGTAGACAAAGCGGTTGCTCTTGAACTCATTCAATGACGCTGACGGGAAGTTCTTGGCGACGAATTCCTCCACACGCGTCCGTTGATTCTCGGAGCCTATGCGCAGCGACATTTCAAAGCCACTACCGAATTTGTTCTTGAGGTGAATCTTGTCGCCAATGC
>JASAOC010001855.1:0-13929 GCA_030849835.1 Herpetomonas samuelpessoai
GAAGGTTCCGCTGCGCTTGCAAGCCGTCTAGCGTGGTGATCGCGGCGTTGCGGATTTTAAGAACGGTCAGGCACTGCATCGGTGATGGGCCCAGGCTACCAAGCTGCGACGCGAATGTTTCCATTTTCGTGAGCAACGGCAAGGCGTGCAGGAAGGGTAGGCATTCGTGTCCGTCATCGAGGGGCAGTTGACGCACTGACAGGGTGAGGGAACGCAGACAAGACACGACGATGTTTCCCTGGACCTCCTGAAAAGGGGGCGATGCAAGGATCTTGAGCAACGAGGACAGACTCTTTGCGACGCTCTCCGTGTCATGCGGATCCGTGACGCGCTTAATGTCCACCTCCAGCGGTACCACATCCTCCGCCACGTACCACTCGGCCTTGGACTTAAGGGCTGCCAGCTGCTGCTCTTGCGCCTGCATCACCGCCTGCTGCTCCTCTTCGCCCAGACTGTAGAAGCTGCTCGACGCACTAGATGTGGCTTCTGCAGCGCCTGCTCGCCTCCGCCCTAGCCACCACCCGCTGAGTTTGAGGTCACTCACAATGTGCTCCAGCACACCCTCCAGCCGGTGGAACTCGCCGACTCTCACCGCGCCTCGCCCAAAGACAGAGATGGGGAGACCCTGCAATCCACCAGCGGCAGCGGCAGTGCCACCGATCGAGGCGACGGTGTGGTGTGCCCACTGCAGGCGCTCGAGCTCGTTGGCCTCGTGGCACAAGTAGAGATCACCACGGTTCTTTTCGCCGTGCTGCACGCGCACGCCCGCCACGGCTTCACGGCTGTAGCGGAGTACAGGGTGGGCACAGGCGATTGAAATGGAGGGGATGTGGGGGGTGTAGTCGAGCACGTGGGTGTACACAGCGCGAGAGATGCGGTTTCCCACACGTAACGGACGCCTGTCTGGCGAATACTCGGACATGTTATGGAACGTGTTTTCTTTTGTACGGTAGGTCCCACTTGTAGCTTTGCTTTTTGGGGAGGATTTGTATAGTCGGGAAAAAGAATTATAGTTCTGTGAGTGGAAAGGAGACAAGAACAGAAATATGAAAAAAAAAATTCCTTCCCTCTGTCGTGAAGTACGCAATGGGAGACGGAGCTCTGTACAACGAGGAGGGTGGAATGAGAATTTAGAAAGAAAGAGGAACAATAAAACAGAAATGTATACTTATTTTTTGTGTAGTGCTGTCTTGGCTTTCAAGAGTTGGTGAGAATTGGCCGTCTTGCTTTCGCGCAGAGTGTATCAGGTGCTTCACTTTGGCGAAATCTTAGAAAGCGCACGCGGAGTTAGAATACCCTTGAGGAAGCAACCCTTGCTTGCGAACTGCGTCGCGGGTGGGATATAGTGAGAGGAAGCAAGAGAAAGTAATTACGGCAAGAGGGGTTGTTAGCCAATGTTCGGTATTCGCAACAGCTTGCTGTATAGGGAATTTCATTCAGAATTCACTGATTGCAGGCTGTAAAACCTGCATTTTGAACAGCTCACATGCCTGTTTCTTTTTTTTTTCTTGTGTGCAGTTTCAGAGGCTCCCGTGCTGATGAGCTGGCATGCGTGAGTCGATACAAAAGAAAGACAACGAGACGAATGCAAGAGAGCAAGCAAGACGAAAAAAGCACACACGTCGATAACAGTTCTGACCATAAAATAGAGGGGAGAGCAGCACGCAGACAGTAAACGCTACTTCTGCGACTGCCCCTCTCCGCTTTCTTTGGACTCAGTTTCGGACTTGTGAATCCCGGCGCGCTGCTCTGCGACGACGGCCAGGGCACTCCAGTCCCACTCCCCCATCCCCGCCGCGATCCCGGCGAGGCAGTTGTCACGGATCGCGGAGGCAAAGGGCAGCGGCACGCTGGCGCGCTCCCCGGCATCGAGCGCGAGCTTGCAGTCCTTGAGGCCCACGCCACGCAGCGTAGCCCCCGCAGGACGAAATTTGCGCTCGGCAATGATGCCGCCGTAGTTTCGGTACGCCGGACAGTTAAAGAGGGTCTCTCCCATCACGCTGGTGAACTCCGTCGGGCTGACGCCATACTGCTGTACGAGTGCACAGCCCTCTGCCATCGCCTCAATCGCGGAGGCCAGCGTGAAGTTGAACGCAATCTTGACAACGTTGGCCTTCTCTGGCTCCGTGCCGTACGTGCGCAGGCTCTGGCCCAGTGTGGGGACCAGACAGAGCGGCTCGAGGTACTCTCGGACAACCTCACTGCCTGCATAGAGGAGGTGCAGCTGGGCAGCTGCCGCGGCGTCCGGCCGGCCCATGACGGGCATCGCAACGTACTCCACCTCGTGTGTCTTGTGAAGCGCGACCTGCTGAATCACGAGGTGTGCCGACAGTGTGGCACAACTTACGTGAATGGGGAATGAAAAAGGATAGTGGCGGCGGTCCTCGGTAAGTTGTTCCGCTTCGCGCTGCCGGCGGCTCACCGTCGCCCCCATCGCCGCCAGCAGTCCGCTGTCCATGACAACGGCCTGGAAGGCCTCGTCGTTGGCGACCATGGTGAAGAGGATGTCTACCTCTGCGAGTTCCTTTGCCTCGCGCACCGCCACAGCGTTGCCCCGGTAGACCTGGCACTCTTCCACGAGCGACTGCACCACTGACGGGCTGCGGTTGTACAGCATCACGGTGAAGCCCGCCTTCACGAGATTGCGTGCCATGGGGATGCCCATCTTGCCAAGGCCGGCGAAGCCCAGAAGGGGTAAAGTTTCCACTTCTTTGTCGTTCATTTGAAGAGGTGGTGGGGGAGGTTGATGGTGTTGACTCTACTCTTAGAGTGCGAACAAGCTTTACTAGGGATAATAAAGATAAGAGGCTCTTCTGCGGGGTAAAAGCAAGTGTCAGGTAGAGCCCTGCTCCTGCTCGTCCTTGAGAGAATGAAACGTCACACTTTCTGGATAGAGGAAAGAAGAGTAGACTGAAGCGTGCCAACCTTAATGGAGAGAGTGAATAGCTCTACAACAGTGTCATTGGTGATTCCATATCATGCCTTTCTATCCCATGCCTTTCCTTTCGTTTACGCCTCATCAGGTTGGCACCAGGTGCACGGACCCCTACGTGGAAGCCGAAATGAGTACCGACATCTGACGATGGTTCGCGAAGCCTTCCTTAGACCGCTTCGCTCCTCTTCCACAAGTGGGAAGTGGGGATAAAGAGCAGGAGTCAATGGCAGAGATGGTACAGGTTTCACCCTTCGCAGTACGGCTCAGAGAGAGGAAGAGGCTCGCACAGACGGAACGTATTCATGGCTGCTTGATACTCTTTGAAGCGCTCACGTATGAGGTATGGTAATGGAGTTGCGAGATATGTATCGTATCCGAGGACCAAAAACACTTATAAAAGTTGGAATGCGTGTTTCTGAAAATGGAGTTGAAAAAAAAAAAACGTGGGAGAGTTGGAGAAACGAAAATGTTGAGGAATAAAAAGAGACGAGAACAGTGGTTGGTACAAAGGTCACAGCGATTATAGAAGACCTGCATCACGCTCGGTCATAGAATTCTGTGTGCCTGTCAGAGTGTCGTATCAGACAGCTGAAGTGAAAGAAAGGAAAAAAAAAAAAATCAATGCGTTGGCAAAGAGAATGCACCAAAGGCAATTAAACCGGCATGATGATGACGACAAGAAAAGGGAGCAAAGGAAAATAGAATTCAAGGTACGTCTATCGGGTCTCATTCTCAGCTTACTGCTATACGACTTCGTAGATACGTTGTCGCCACGCCGGCAAGCACAGCCGTGACAGCACCAAATCCAGCTACAATGGCTGACCAGCGGGCCGCCATCTCTGCTCGCACGGCTGCGTCGCGCATCCGGCGCTGCCAGTGGTGCCCCCTGACCTGCTCGTCTACGTCAGCGGCCACGCCGCCCTGCAGCACACGGCCCACATCCTCCATGAGGTAGACCGAAGAAAGGGCCGGGGAGAGGAACGTCTCTCCGGTCCTACTTCGTTTACCAGCAGACGTGGCGCCGTTACGAGCGTGTCTGTGTGCCGCCTCTTGGGAGGCGTCACCAATGGGGACGACGGGCAAGGCACGGATGCGGTAGCGGTGGAGCAGCTGTCCCGCGCCGCGTGAGTGCCCCGCCTCCTCAAAGACGCGTGTGACGTCTTTGCCAACGTACGGTAAGATGAGGGAGTCCCCGTTGGGGTGGTGTTCGACAAGGTCCAAGGGCACGCGGTAAGGGGCGCCATGGTAGAAGAGAAGCACCGTCGGCTCCTCGGAGACAGGGGCAGCAGCAGCCATCGTTTCCCAGCTGGCTAATTTGTCTCTTGGAAAGGAAAAGTGGTCACCACCGCCAGTGAGTTGACGGGAGGTGAACGTTGGAAACCGCTTGGGATCCAAATGAAGAATCCTAAAGAGAGGAAGCTATAGTGCACTCATGTCAGATAAGTGAACAGGAAGATAAGTAGGCGAGACAAGAAGGAACGAGCAGTTGCAAGTCAAGGTACTGCTTATGTGAACTACAATTGCAGTCACAGTCCTTGGACACCTCTCCGCCAGTGTTTGAACATGACCGTCACGGTATAGATGCCGCATGGGGAGCTTCATTGCTCCCGGTGGGTGGATCTTGCACTCCCTATCACTGTAGCGAGAGAGAGCGACCAACCAACACGTTAAGTGCCCGTGCTCCTTTTCATTAATGATCGGATTGTTGTGTTCTTTGCAACGGAAAAAAAGAAGAAAAAATAGAAAGAGGTCGAGGAAATCAAAGATACTTGCAAGAGCAAAAGAAAGCGAAGGCAGATTCGTCAGGGGTGCGCAGAACCAGCAAGAGGGGAGAGGTCCAGCATCCGAGATAAAAGAGACTCGCTGTCGTTTCAACTCGCAAGACGTTTTCGTGTGTTGTGGAAAGTTGGAGAAAGTGGTGGCTATCACAAAACTTGACGCACCCCCAGCACCTCCTTTCGGCAGACGTAATAGTACTATCCGAGTGGGTAGTGTGTGTGTGTGTCGCGCTAGAGGATCGCGCGCAGCTTTGGAAGAAGAAAAACGGGTCAATGGAAGAGACATAAACCGAAGTGTAGTTGGTGCTATTAGAAAGTTGAATAGTGGATAAAAACAACTCTTAACAAAATAGAAGAGAGAAGGAAAAGTGAAATTGCTGCTCTCCATCATGTGGAGAACGAAGTATTTGCAGAACTGCTAGACATCACGGCTACTGTTTCCTGGCGGCACATTACTGCAGGTTCACACTGATGAGCACAGCCCCTTACACGTCGATGAAGGGTCACCCACGTGCGCGACGGAAATAGACAGCGGCAGCGATCAACGCCACGGCAAGAGAGGTGACAGACATCACTACCGCGGTCATCTGTGATGAGGGCACAAGACTTCCACCGCCAGCAGCGGCATCATTTGTAAATGAGTCCCTGCCAGCACCATTGTCATGACCATTCACACACACTCGCATCAACGCAGTCTTGAGGTATGGCACCACATGTCGAAGAGGGCAGCGGCGGCGCATCACAAGGTCCTCGCAATTGAATACGCTCGCCCCATTCATAAGTCTCTCCTCTGAAGCGCACTCCATCTCCTCCACGTACTCCCACCCCTCAGTATCAACAGCCCAAGATAGATCGGCTGCTGACAGCGGGAGCACCTGCTCGGGGGAGTCGCAGAAACGCGGGTGTTCATCTTCCTCACTGTCCATGGAACTTTGGGAGGAAGGCGAAAGACCATCGTCACCACTCTTGTCACTGGTATCCTCCGACTTGAGGAATTTAACCTCGTTGACAGCTAGACCTTCACGGTCCTCATGCCGCTGCCTACGCTGAATGCGGAAGCGGCGGAGCAGTCGCTCTGCGCCGCGGGAATGTCCGGCGGCAGCAAACGCATCCGTGATGTCCTCATTGGCGAGGGGTAGCAGCAGGCTCTCGAAATCGGGATGGCGTCGTACAAGGTCCATAGGCAAGCGATACGCCTGCCCTTCAGAAAAGAAGAGGACCGTTTCGGTGTTGTGCAGCGTGGAAGTCATGAGTGGTGGATGAGGAGCTGTATGTTATGAACACAGATGAGAAAAGAAGTTGTGAGCTAGAAAATGAAATTTTCGAGAAGTTGGGGAGGATCTCGTTACAGAAAACAAAACAAGCACTCTCTTTGCCTAGTTGCAGGGCGGGGGTGAGAGAGAGGTTACGTTGACACTACAGGAAGAAAAGAGAGGTGTTATGAAGCGAGAAGGAAATGGAAAAAAAAGTGAGATAACGGACAGTAGTTGGAAAGGAAAAAAAAGTTGTAAATGGTTATTCCGACAGTTGTGGAACGGAAAGAGAAAGCAGCTCACAAGAGAGAAAAAAAAAAGTGGAAACAATGGAAAGCCTTGATGCAGTTGTTGTACAGCAGATACGGAGGGAAACGTAAGCGAATGGTGTTTCTCATTTTTTTCTGTCGTTTCTACGCATGCGCATATCACACCGGCTGCTGCGAATCCTCAAACACACATCGCCTCCAACGATCCATGTCGTCTGCAAACCTCTTCTCTACCCTTTTTACTTCTGTACCACATGCTTGATTAATTTTCCAACTGCCACTTTTGACATTTCGCTTATGTGGAAGAATGTGCACATTTAATCAAACACGAACGTCAACACAAACTGTTATCAAGATGGGAACGACAAGTACTAAAATTATATATTTTTTCTTTGTTGTTCTCGCCTTTCATAACGCTCCTGCGATGATCCAGGCAACACCAACGCAAACCAGGACTGAGAAGGACGCCCTTTGTCCTTTCACGCAGATTGCCGCTGTGCATTCTTCCAAAAGAAGCCCGCCACAATCGCAGCCGTCAAGAGCGCAACCGACGCGGCAACCACCGTCTGCTGCCGCGTCCATCGGTTCATCTCATCAATGCGTCGTCGTCCCTCCGCTCCACCGGCGTTGCGCTTCTGCTGCTCCGCCCGCAGCGCCTCACGTGCCTCTGGGGCCGTGCCATCCAGAAACATCTGAAGGGTAGCCTCGGCATCCTCTGAGTGGCCATGTTCAATGAACGCGGCGGTGATGTCTTTGCCCGCGTACGGCAGGATCTCGTCGCCACCACCCGGGTGCTCGTCGTTGATGTACGAAAGCGGAATGCGATACGGTTTGCCCTTGTAGGTGACACGGATGTACGACTCCTCCGTTGTGCTCTGCGGTGGCATGGTTTAAGCTGAAAGAACAGATGCTGTAAGTAAGACAAGACTGAACTCCAGTGCTACGCGTTTCGCTAGTCATAATGGTGGGGAGTGAGAATGAGGACAAGGTGGTGCGAGGGCGTGTGAACGATCCATAAAGGATTGCAGAAAAGATAGGGGAGGAAGGGTCAGCGGTGCCCTACAATATCCGTTCACTTTCATCGAAACTACCCACTCCGGTTCACCTCCTATCTCTCTTCCGCCTTTCGCATGGACTGTTGAAAGTAATGTGAGAACCTTTCGCTCAGGACTTGGAAAGCGCAGAACAAAGAAGACCTTCTTTCATACTGTTCCGTGAATTTGAAGGGATGTTTTTGAGATGAGGAGCCCACAGGATGATGAGCTGGTGATAATAGGGAGAGCGTGCGCTCTCAAGAAGCGACCGGTGAAGAGGAGAACCTCGTGTAGGTCACTGCAGGAAGGTTATAACAACGACCAGAGAAACAAATAGAACACGTTGCGTCAAACCGAAAACAAGGTGGCAGTGGAAATATAAGTGAAACAAAAATAGTAATAATAGCATAGTCAAAAAGAAGAAAACACTCGTTGAACCTAGCCCAGCAACATATTCACGTAACGTGAGAGCACCTCATGCGACATCCATCACAATTTCCAATGTTTCTACGCATCTGCAAGAAAGAAGTGGGGATGGCCCACCAAATATTTGTGACAAGAGTCACCGCGTCTCCAGACGAATCACTGTGTCTAGAAGCGCACACTCGCCAATTTGGGACGAGCCTTCTCGCAGACCTGGCAGTAGAACACGCTGTTGGGGTTAAACTTGCTGCAGCCTCCGTGCTCCACCGAGCAGACCCAGTACCCTTCCGGGCAGTCCCACGAAAGGTCCCCGCCTCCAAGCGCACCGGCACCACCAGGCCCCGCAGCGGCACCTTGTTTTTCCTTCAAGGGATTCGGGTTGTTGGCCAGGCAAATCGCACAGAGGGGCTGGGCACGGGAGTCGTTGATAAAGGTGCAGGTGGCACACTGCCACGGCCCGTCAACGTCGTCTTCCTCCTCATCGCTGCCTTCATGGGCCTCTGTCGATGCATCGGGTGCGGCCTGCGGGTTTGCAGACGCCGGTGGCTTCGGACGAGGCGACATGCACATGGCACACGCGCGGGACGAAGGCTCATTCAAGTACGTGCACACCTCACAGTGCCACGCGCTATCCACCGCTTCCCCAGATGCGCCACCGCTCTTGGTCGATGCATCGCCTTCCTTTGGTGGCAACGGTGCTGTCGGTTGTGGCGCAGGGGACGTGCTGCCACGCTCCACGCACAGGTGCACGTGGTGCATGTCGAGCAACGGAAGTGCGGCGAACAAGTCCTCCAGCGAGACGGGCTTGCTCTCTTTCGCATCTATGGAATCCTCTCTCTCCGCACTCCCCGCCTCTTCGTTTGCATCGTCTGCGGGGCGACCATTGGCCTCCCGCGCCTTGGTCGTGGCGAAGAGGATGGCCTGCTCGACATCGTAATTGCTGAACACGTGGAATACCTTTGGAAACGCTTCCATCAGAAAAAGCGCCAGTTGATTCGCCGGGAGAGACGTCGGACTGCAAGCGCTCGCACCAGCAGCTGCTGCACTTCCTTCCTCCTCCCCTGCAGAGACAAACGCCTGTGCTGCACCGCTAACCGAAGCTGTGAACGTCTCCAGATGCTCCTGAATGCGATTTGCCTCCTTGCGCGTACTCGACCTGCAGCGGGGCTTGGCTGCCTTCACCAGTACCTCCAGCATCTCGCCGAATTGGAGCTGAACCTTCTTGGCTACGGCGAGCTGCCGCAGGTTAGCACGATCGTCAGGAGCAACAAAGAGGGCGGCGATGGGGGCGTCCTCCCAGTGGTTGCGGTGACGGCGACGCACCCGCAGGCACTCTACAAAGAACTGCAATCGGTCCTCCGGGCTCACCGCGCGCAGCACATACTCGAGCACCTGGAGCTGCCTGTCGGAGAAGAACATGTCATTGTTGAAGAAGCGGAACAGCAGCGCGGCCTTATCGGGGGAATGGGCGACGGCCTCCGTTGAGAGAGCCATAGCGCCGCCAGTGGTCGCTGTCGTGGTGTCCTCTTCCTCATTTTCCCCGGTGGCATGCGCACGGGAAGGCTGCAGAGGGGCACGGAGCCCACCATGTACACGGTGTGCTGGCGCGGCTCCAGCTATTGTCTGCTGCGTGCCCACGGGCATGTGTCTCAGCGCCACAACACCACTGCGGTCCACCATAGAACTGAAGAGCGGCGACGCATCCATGTAGCGTCCGGTGCTGACGAAGCGCAGGGCCGCAGCGATGGAATCCTTGGTGTGCTGCGAGTGATGGAGCAGCCAGCGCAAAGATTCACCCTCGGCTAGTGTGATAAGACCAGAGCAAANATAGCGCCGCCAGTGGTCGCTGTCGTGGTGTCCTCTTCCTCATTCTCCCGGCCAGCATGCGCACGGTGAGGCTGCAGAGGGGCACGGAGCCCACCATGTACACGATGTGCTGTCGCGGCGCCAACCATCGTCTGCTGCGTGCCGACGGGCATGTGTCGCAGCGCCACAACACCACTGCGGTCCACCATAGAACTGAAGAGCGGCGACGCATCCATGTAGCGTCCGGTGCTGACGAAGCGCAGGGCCGCAGCGATGGAATCCTTGGTGTGCTGCGAGTGATGGAGCAGCCAGCGCAAAGATTCACCCTCGGCTAGTGTGATAAGACCAGAGCAAATGTGATCCGTACCGTCACCACGCACCTCCCCAACGGACTCTGTGGGAATCCACTCCACAAAGAGGAAGGCCGTCTTCAAGCGACGCTCGCCGACGCCGTGCCAATCCAAACGGAAATAGTTATCACTCATCAGCAGCGACGGATCGACGACAAGGTGGGGTTGCGAGGGGCGAATCTGAAAGTTGTTCATTTGGAAGAAGCAGCAACCATCGGTGGGCCGCTCCGTCAGCGTGGCATCCGCACCGAAGCGACGCAGCGTGTCTACTGACCACGGGACTTGGAATTCATCGTCGCGCGAGAAGGCAGAAATGCGTTGCTCCTCTTGCTCCGCCTCTTGTTCCTGCTCCTCCTCCGCCTCCTGCTCATGCACAATTTCCGCGTTCAGGTCCATGGTCTGATGCGCCTGTTCCCCAGCATTTGCCTGAGATTTGCCGTTTTCACCTTTACCGGTGTTCGCAGCCGCAGCCGCCGCGTGGGCGTCTTTGCTAGCCTGGATAGATTTTTGCATTCGCTCAAGGAGACCGTCGACGAGGGCCTGGGATGCGGTGTCTCCCTCGATCAGCTCCTGCGGACGCTCCTCCACAAGCTCCTGCAGGTGGGTCAGGAAGGGCTTGGGCGCCTCGACACGGGACGCTACAGGGTATTCAATTGTTTCCCGGAACTCCTGGATAGAGCACTTGAGCAGAGGAATGTCGGGCAGCGCGGACGGGTCCGCAACGTCATCGAACTCTGTCAGCGGACGCGAGGTGGTGGCCTTTGACTCACGCTTGGCCTCCCCTTTCTTGTCTTCCTCGTTCGCCCGCAGTGCCACTTCGCTGATGGGCCGTGGAAGATGGAAACGGCGGCTGCGGATGTAGCCATTGAAGATGTCCGCATGTGCGTTGGCGTAGACAGCATCGCGCATGAGGTTCTTGATTGCCTTCTTGCGCCACACATTGGCGAGCTCCTGCAGGGACAGCTTAAAGAACTGGAGTCCCTCCACCTTCATGGAGTTTAGCAGCAGCCACGCGGGCACATCACGAAGCATGTCCCCGGTTTTGTATGGCCCCAGTACTTCGTGAATCCGCGAAATCACCTCCGGGATGAGGTAGAGGCACAGACGCTGACCCTTCCCAATGCCGCGCATGCGATAGGCACCCTGCGCGTAATCACGAAACACAAGGTCCTTCCCCAGCGTAATGACCGCCGTGGCAGTGGAGGACTGCTTCACATCCGTGCCCGTCGTGTGAACTTGGTCAAAGAACGTAAAGCGGCGAGAGAGGGACACACCACACTGTGCCACAGGAACAATGAGGCCATTGTCGCGCTGTAGAATCATCTGGCGATCACGGCTGTCGAGAAAGACAACACCGTCAAAGAGGCTGGGTGGTAGCCGCTGCAACAGGTACCGCGCCACATCCTCATTCTCCATGTTGGTGATAAGCGCGCCGGCGTCAATGAGGGCGGAGAGCGGCGGCTGGGCAGCGGCGATGCGGTCCAGAACCTTAAGCGGCGTCCAGCTGTCGGGTAGTACCTCGGCGTGAGCCACATCGGGGTTGGTCAGCACTGACAGCACGCGGCCGTCACTGCCTGGCTCGTAGAAGCACTCCCCGAGATCGAGCGGTAGCAGGTTGCTTGGAGTACCACTGAAGCCAATGCGCTTCGTAAAGAGCATGGAGGAGCCCAACTCATGCCCGCAGGCGCTGATCTTCAAATTTTGGAAGTTCATAGTGCGGGGGAAAATGCAAGAGCACAAGTAGTAATGAATCACCTCAGGGACGCGGTGCAAGATGCGGTGCAGCGAGAGGAGCTGCGCCTTGTCGGTCACCTGGAGCTGCGACAGCGGTACACCAGCGCGTTCGAAAGAAGATGCTGCGTCCACAGGGTTCAACAGATTGCTGCTACTGTTCTCGCGCTCTTGCAGAGCAGCCGAGGACATGTGCCGACGCATCCGCTTCTGTGGGGTGTCTGCCGTCGCCGAAGCAGACGCTTTGGCCTGGATGGCCTGTCGATCCTCGCTGCTCAGTTGCAACCAGCGTCGGTACAGCTTCGCGGCCGGGCGGTGCTCCTTGGGGCCTGCCTGCCGGGCGAAATCCTGCTTGACCTGCGTCACCAGCTCCCGCACATCCTTGAGGCGCAAACCTTCGTAGCGGAAGGCCAGAACGGTGAGGCCAATCACCACGTCCGGGTGCGCGAACTCGGAGCTGCGGCTGGGAACGTCCTTGGCGACAAAGGGGACGGCCATCATACGGCGGCTGAAAGGAATGCGCTCCACCGCTGCCGCCCCGCCTCCCCCGCTTGTCAGAGCCAGATCATTGGGCTGCAGCACACCAAAGCTGACACGGTCAATCTTGGAGAGCACGTGGGGGAGCAGGCGGTGGAGCCAGTCGTGGGCGAGGTTCAGGAGCTTCACGCCAAAGCCGCCGAGGTGTGTGTTGATGTAGGCTGCGACGGGGCTCGTCGCCGCATCCTCTTTACTGACAGACAAGAGAAAGTCCGTGGTGCGCTCGCAGAAGGTGGGGAAGGCCTTGAGGGGAAATCGTTCCGCCTCGGCCTTGGACAACCGCTCGAGGATTTGCTCGTGAAGCCAAAGCTGCAGCCATGGGACGAGCGCCGGCAGGAGCTCCGACTCGTAGTAAGCCACGTCCAGCAGGACCAGGTGAGGCTCGCGCTGCAGGCTTCGCTGGGCGAAGCCTTTGGCGATGCTTGCCCGGACGCCAGACAAGGCTGCCGCGCGGAACTGCTCCTTCTGCTCCGCTTCGTCGTTCCGCGTGGTGGGACTGTCCACCGCCACGTTTGCTGTCGCGGCGAGGCTTGACGTGGCGAGGCGCAGCAAGCGCTGTACGTCCTCGCAGGCACGGCCGCGCCGGAAATAAAAGATGGCATCGAGCAGGTGGATCGGGAGCAGCCAGCGGTGGCCCGTCATGTCAATCGGATGCTTGAGGCCAATGGGGAAGTTCAGTTCGGAGCGCAGGGGGTGCAGCAGGACGTCGACCTCGTCCATAATCAGCACACCGCGCTTCCACAGTTGCAGGATGGGGGTGATGGCATCCGCCATGGTGGAGCGCGCAATTGTCTTTTTTCGCAGCGCTGTCGCGTGTGTGGCATACCGCTCGTCGCTGGAGAGCTCCTGGTTCAGGTCCTCTGTGGAGACGGTGTCAATCATGTGCAACTGCTCGACTTCCTTCAGGAACAGAGACTTGATGCATTCGGGGGCAGAGATCACCACAGAGCGGTCCTCCTCCGCTGATTTAAGTTTCTGGTAGATGAGTTCAATGCCGCCTCCATCTCCGCCATCGCCGCCGTCGTCAAAGCTACGGTCGAACTGCAAGGTGTAGATGTGCTTGACCACCACCACACTGAAGCAGCGTCGCAGAATACCGCGGGTCTGCTCGAGAAGGGCGGTCGGCATCACCTGCGTCACGAGCTGTGTTCCGTCTGCCAGGATGAGCGCCAGCAGCGGGCCCACCACCGTCGTCTTGCCCTGACCCATGATCATTTGTTGCACGCGCGACTGCCCGGCTTGGATGTTGGCAACGAACCAGCGCACCATCTCCACCTGGCGCTCGCGCAGCAGAATGTTGAACATGAACTCGAACAAGAGGAAGCGCGGGTCCAGCGCGAAGCGAAAGGAGCCAGGAGCGCTGCCGGCGGGGGTGGTGATGTCTGTGTAGAAGCGTTTGGCAGTGATGAGATCTAACGCGGCGCTAAGAAGCTGTTGCGCGCGTCCTTTGAGTATGTGCGTCACCTCGTCCGGAAGCGTGACCAGACCCCCAGCTGTCTCGTCGCCTTCCTGTTGTTGTTGGGCCATGAGTTCCGCCAGCGTCTGCGGCTGGATCTCCAGAGAAAAGTGCTGTACAAGCTCCAAGATGCGCTGCTTTGTCGGTGCTGCGGTAGGGTTCGTTGCTCCGCTACCCTTCCGGTCACCCATATGGACATTACGGATCAGCTCGCAGAACTCCAAGAAGAGCGAGACGTTCCGCACGGCCAGGGCACTCTGCTCAGCAAAGTAGCTGCGGTTGCTCAACAGCATGAGAAGGACCAGCTCCGCCCGCAATTGACACACGTTGCCGTGGAAGGGGTTCACCTGAGCTAGC
>JASAOC010001856.1:0-13963 GCA_030849835.1 Herpetomonas samuelpessoai
GTGATGGGGTCTCGGATAGGCGTACCGCTCTCCGGATCCACTCCGTGAGGCGGCTGCTCCATCGTGCCGTGGACGAGTGCGACCCAGAAAGCCCGGGCCGGGTGTGAGGTGAGGGCTTGCTGGAAGTAAATCTCGGAGCTGCAGTATCGGCCTTCCTTCGCTGCCTCCACGCCCTTGTAGAACAAGTCATTGTGACCCTCCCCAAAGTCGTGCTGCACGTTACTGCTCCCAATGCCCATGGTTGCTGTAAAACGCAAAAGGAAGTGCAGAGTGTCTGGATAGCGGAAGGCAACACGCTAGGCAACGGAATCTGTCCACGATTGTTGCGTTAAAATGTTCTGAGGATGTATGCGGCTAGTGATTAGTGTGCGAGAATCATGCCACGGCGATCCAAGGATTAGAAAAGCCTTTTCTGATCAACGAAAGCCAGAGATCAACGGAAGGGAGAGGGAGATGCTAGTAAGCGAGAAATATAGACAGCGCAGCTCACTTCAAGAGGCCCGTCGAGAGGCCCATTGAGGTCATCATCGGAAAAGCACATCCACACATCTGTGCAGTAGCACAGGAAAATCTGTTTGCCTACGTTCCTCTCCGTCTTCTGCTTTCTTTCGGAATAAGACGCTTGCGAAGAAGAATGATAACGAATTAAAAGAACGAGAAGATACTGGAACGGGGATATTGGTCTGAACCAAACAGCCCAAGTGAAGAAAAACGAATTTGAGTGAAGGAAAGGTTTGGATCTGCGACGGAACTGACCCGTAAGGCAACCAAAGGCATGGCTACCTGGGTAAAACATCGCTCCTTTTTCCAACGGGAATGAGTTTGCCGGAAGAAGAAAGAAAGAAAAAAAAGAAACTGATCGCGAACAAGGAAGTACAAAGCGAACAATGGTTATAAACAGAAGGACAGAAGATACGGAAAGGAGAGCTTTGACCAAGAACCAAGTAGGTGGGGGAGGGGGGGGGAAAGTGCAGGCTCACGCAGAGGTATGCTACTGAGTGAGAGGAAAGAGAGAAAGAATAAACACGCTAGCCAGAAGGTGCCTTGGACACCACCCCCGATGGGGATGTTCAGTGAAGCAGGGCAGCAAAGCGACAGAGTCGCCATCTGGAAGATTTAAAAGAAGAAAGAACAAAACAGAGAGGGGCGGGGAGTTACACGGGCAGGCGGTACCCCACAGTCTCCGCAGCTGGTGGGAACCGTGCTGTGAGCACAGAGCTCGTGCCTCCCGTCGGCGCTCGCGGATGTCCGACGCCCTATAAATGAGGTTGGTGGAGAAATTAGAGGAAGATGTCTACAAGGTGGTGCGCTCTGCCCTCATGTATAGCACTCCACGTCCTTTCCTTCGCACCGACACATCAAGTAGATGTCAGACGAAGACAGAGACACATACGTGCAGGACGATGGGAGCCATTGTTGAGGAAGCTTTACACAGACCGCGGCGACACAGCGCGCACCCATGAGAGGAAAAGAGAACGTGCCACGAGGATAGGACGAAAGAATGCCCATTGAGAGAATGGGTGTGGGCGATGGAAACTGTGGGGGAGGGGGAGAAAATGGCAAAACCACCAAGAGGGATACCACACCCGTATGTTACCTTGTGAGCCGCGCTTGCACATCTGCCCACTCACGTTTGAGGACACAAGGATGGCCTTACCAGCCAAAGATGTTCGACACGAACTCCGCGAAGACGTCCCACAGCAAAGACCACGAGAGTGTAAAGCCGGCGCTCCCGCCCGCACCATCGCCCGTGCAGTGGCAGGTGGAGCACATGCCCATGTAGTAGCCGTGATCGTCAGGCTTGTTCGCAAAGACACCGAGGCTGCACTTGCGGTCCTCACGGATGCCATCGTCGCGGCATGTCCTGTAGTCGTACACATCGGGAGAGTTGGCCGAGCTGTAGAAGATTTCTGTGGCGGTGTGGCTGAAGCCAAACGCGTGAGGGGGGAGATGCGGCACAGGGTCCTTGGCGTGTGTCACGCGGAAGAGGCTACCCACGGCGCCGGTGCTGTCGGTGTGGCTTCCCCAGATGAGGCTGGTCAACCACGAGCTGAAAGCTTTGTTACCCACCCGAGGACCTCCGTAGGTATACACGGTGATGGCACGCGGGTCGGAAGGAGCGTCGCCGCCCGTGGCAATGTCCGCCGCACACACCTCCGCCATGGCACCACCGAGGGAGTGACCTGCGATAAAGAAGGAGTACGACGGGTAGGCCGCACGCAGCGCCGCCACATCAGCGCGAATGTTCGTCTGCAGCGACTGGTATGACTCCAGGAACCCGCGGTGCACCTGGCAGTTACCCGGGCACACCGTCTTGCCGCTCACACGCGGCAGCGGCGTCATGAGGAAGTCCAGGTTCGCCACCCAATTCTTGGCGTTGTCGGACGCACGGAACACCACGATGATCTCCTGCTTGTCGTGGTCCACGCCGGTGATGGCGAGGGTGCCGTCCGACGCCGTCTTGTCGTGCAAGGCGTACGGCGTGAAGGTGGGGTTGCGTTCGCAGGCGTCACCGCAGTTCCAGTTGAGGATGCGGTCGTTCTCGCACATGGAGGTGCGGCTGAGCAGGAAGCCGCGCGTGGCATCGGGGACGCTGAACTGCGCTCCCTGCTCCACTGTGGCGGTGGCGAAGGGCAGCAGAGCGGCGAGGCATAGAGCGAGAGCCACCAGCCTCAGACGGTGTGTGGGGAAGTGGGAGGGCTTCATGGGGTCGTTGTAGGTGGTGCGGTTGCTGGGTAGGTTGAAGGAAGAGTCGTGTAGACGGCAGAAAAACACTGTGCGTCGACGGTGAGAGTAGAGTGAGCGAGGCTCGGGAACCGGAGAGCGTGCACGGTAGTGTGAAACGGGGACGTTCGCACCTTAAGGGTATGGGAAATGCAATGCGAGAGTCTTACTTCGAAACCGCAGGTTAGAGGGGGACACAAAGAACGGAGGGATATTGTTAATATTGTCTCAAAATGAAGGCGGTGGAGGAGAACAGGACAGGGCAGTGTGCATCGAGCTTGTGATCAAGTGCTACTACCTCAGACACGTCAGGTTTCTTCAAAGGCTGCGGCTCACGGTGAACGTGAGTGGCTTCCCACGCGAGTGAAACGACGTGACGTAGAGAAGGTCGACTGCATCCTTGTAGATGAGGAGGACGCGAGCCACCGTGATCGTGTCGCCTTCCTGTGCTTATTTCGCTTGACGGGTGATACCCTTTGAGATTGGTAAGCGGTATGATGAGATAAAACGGATGACAGAAACGTGGATGAGGCGAGACAACAGAGGAGAACAGGTAGAAGAAATGACAAGAAGACAAGTGAAGATGCGAGGTGTGAAAGAAAAAGCAGGAAAACTGAAGATCCAGCAAGAGAGAGAGGAGACGATGAAAAGGGTTCGGTCAATCGTGAAGAGCAGCCAGCCAACGGATGTCACGGGTTTTATTGAGAGCCGCAACCTTCGTTGTGGTGACAGTGGCCGTGCCCGTAGCGCCGGCCGCCATACCGGTTGCCGCACCCGTATCGACGGCCACAATCGTTGACGTACACGACCTCTGTGGGTCCTGGGACGCGCACAATCTTGGTGTGCTCAATCACCTTCACTTGGGGTGGTGCGGTGGGCAGTGGCGCTTGTGTGGGGGCACCATAGAGGCCCGCGGACGTCGGTTGCTGCTGTGGTGGCGGGGCAGGGTACGGCACCTGTCCTGGTGGCGCGTACTGGGGCTGTGCGTGCGGTGACGGGTAGGTGACAGGTGGGTAGTTGGGCGCGGTGTATCCGCCATAGGTCGGCTGCTGCGGAGGCGGCATCGGCGGTGGAGGCACTCCGTAGCCGTAGGATGGCATTGCCGGTGCCGTTGCGGCGGGGGATGCACTGTCATAGCTGTAAGGATCCGGGGGGATGCCCGTGGCGTACTGCGGTGCCGGTGCGTAGGACATAAGGATGTGAAGGCGAGGAAAGGCAAATGGGGTCAACACAAAGTAAATCAAAATAACGAATGGTAGAGCTTTCTGTGGTGAACAAAACGAAACAGAGACGACAGGAATACGATCGATGAGCATGGACATCTCACCACACGATCATATCTTGACGGTGGTACCGTAGGTTGATCTTCCACTGCCCTACCCTCTGATTGACTTGTCAGTTAAGGCCATGTACGAGAGTAACATCCTTCTTGTTAACTTTTCTGTGCTTTTTTCAAAATTTATTCTGGGTGATTACTTTAGCCATTCACCCTTGTATTTGCGTGAGAAATATATATAAAAAATATGTAAATAAAAGAAGAAAACAGTGAGAAAACGGAAAGTACGACAATGGAAAAGTTTGTCCAGGTAAAAAAAAAAAAAAAGAGAGCAACACAGAGGAGAAGAACGTTTTCACGTTGAAGGATGTGTAAACTCAGGAAAAGTAGTCAATGAGAACGCTGACGAGAAGCTGCCTTCACCAGCGTACATGCGGAGATGCTCCGACGGGGTACTGGAGAGAGGCGCGAGCTCGCAATGGAGAGGGAAAAAAGGAAACACAAGAGGGGTGACAGAAGTCAGACGGGCAGATGACGGACATCGCACCGATCTCCGAGGTACGCTGCCTCTGTCATAATAGGGCACTGACGGAAGTCCGACGTCCCCCTCTGAATGAGTGCGGTAAATTCGGAAGAGGAAAGGAGTGTGCTGGGAAGGGTGGCTCGCTTACTTCGGCGTCTGGCGACCCAAACATTCTCCCCGAATCCCCGTGTACATAGAGGGGCAGTGGGAGTCTGTGGGGCAGGCGACGCAGGAGCGCGGACCAGCACTTCATTCACAAAAATAAAACTCAATGGTCAGGAAAAGAGGGTACCCCGAAGGGAAGTTTAAAGCGAACCATGGACAAGGAAGAAGTGGGTGAAGGGAAGGAGGAGAAAGGAAAAGGAAGAAAACACAGAGGGAGAGGGAGAGGGGAGAAACGGAGACTGAGAGAACACCCACGTCTCTGACACGGCTAGTACTACAAAAACGCCTGTTCGAATTATCTGTTTCTTTCTCTCCCTTTAGGATGCAGGTCGTTTACCAGTCAAAGATGTTCGAGACGTACTCTGAGAAGATGCCCCAGAGCAGGGACCAGGTCAGGGTGAAACCAGCGTGACCGCCGGGGCCATCGCCCGTGCAGTGGCAGATGGAGCACATGCCCATGTAGTAGCCGTGGTCGTCAGGCTTGTCCGCAAAGACGCCGAGGCTGCACTTGCGGTCCTCACGGATGCCATCGTCGCGGCATGTCCTGTAGTCGTACACATCGGGAGAGTTGGCCGACTTGTAGAAGATTTCTGTGGCGGCGTGGCGGTAGCCCAGGGAGAGAGGGGGCAGGTGGTTAATTGGGTCCTTGGCGTGCGTTACGCGGAAGAGGTGACCCGTCGCCCCAGTGCTGGCAGTGCGGCTGCCCCAGATGAGGTTCGTCAACCACGAGCTGAACGCCCTGTTGCCAACACGGAACGAGCCGTAGGTGTACACGGTGATGGCACGCGGGTCGGAAGGAGCGTCGCCGCCCGTGGCAATGTCTGCTGCGCACACCTCCGCGATGGCACCACCGAGGGAATGACCCGCGAGGAAAAAGGAGTACGACGGGTAGGCCTTACGCAGCGCCGCCACATCAGCGCGGATGTTCGTCTGCAGCGACAGGTACGAGTTGAGGATGCCCCGGTGAACGTAGCAGCCACCTGGGCACACCGTCTTGCCGCTCACACGCGGCAGCGGCGTCATGAGGAAGTCGAGGTTCGCCACCCAATTCTTGGCGTTGTCGGACGCACGGAACACCACAATGATCTCCTGCTTGTCGTGGTCCACGCCGGTGATGGCGAGGGTGCCGTCCGACGCCGTCTTGTCGTGCACGGCGTACGGCGTGAAGGTGGGGTTACGTTCGCAGGCGTCACCGCAGTTCCAGTTGAGGATGCGGTCGTTCTCGCACATGGAGGTGCGACTGAGCAGGAAGCCGCGTGTGGCATCGGGGACGCTGAACTGCGCTCCCTGCTCCACAGTGGCGGTGACGAAGGGCAGCAGGGCGGCGAGGCACAGAGCGAGCGCCATCAACCGCACACGGTGTGTGGGGAGGCGGGAGGGCTTCATAGGGCCGTTGTTTCTCATCCAGGTGTGCGGGTAGAAAAGCTTTGGGTGAGAAGAAGATGTTGTGTTTCGGTTGGCGAAGAGGATGGGGAGGAGAACTGTTTGGATAGAGGAGAAAGGGCGGAAGAATGTGAACTTCAGTTGCGTTTGATATGCCTTAGGCACCAAAGGAAACTTACTGTGTCGCAATAGCAGCAAGGAGAAGAAGAGCAAGGCACGGAAGGTGGCGCGGAGTGAGCGATAGCGGTTCGTGAGGTGTGGGGTGAAGACAGCCAGTAAGCAATGAATGAGACAATGGGGGGGGGGGTGCACGGTCGCCCTTGCAGACATCAGAGGGCTCAGGCTCTTCGTGAGAGGAACCGAATCCAGACAAAGCCAGCAATGCGTGCAGCAGCAGACTTGCTAGTCAGCGGGCTCCTTTGATTCTCTCTTTGTATACCTTTGATGTTGAAGGCCGCCCGAGGGAGGGCTTGATAGGCAGAGTGCGAATACAAGGAGACTATGAAAGGCTAGCAGACGAGAGGAACAGTAGTATAGGAGGAGAGAAAGGTTGACGGGAAAGACGGGGGAGGGAGAGGATTGCGAGTCGCAGCAAAAAAAGAATAAGAGAAACAAGTAAGACGAAGTAGTGAAAAAGAGTATACACCACAAGCGATTCTTGGAAGAGGAAACGGGGGAGAGACAGTCATCGTTGTCAGCACGGTTTCCACTGTTCTATCGCTGGCGTCCGTACATGCTATGGTAGCCCGTGACGTGAACGGGGTTTGGATTGCTGCACGCAACCTGAGAAAGGGGCGGGATTCACAGCTCATTCATCTGTTGGACCCCCGTCCCTGCTGAGGGGTCCATCGATCATGAAGGTTCAAGAGGCGGGAAGGCAGGTTGTTGTGGCGCATCGTAGTAGCCACCAGAGGAGAGCCGCCGTTGTCGCTGATAGGCTTGGTAGGGCACCTGTCCCGGTGACGCGTACTGCGGCTGTGCGGACGGTGATGTGTAGTTCATGGGTGGGTTACACAGCTGCAGCGTACCCCGTGGCAGCTGACTGGTACGGTTGCTGCATCGGTGATAACGGAACCCTGTAAACGCACGGCGCATTTATGGGGTAGTACGGGTTAAACGACTGGTCGTTGCTGTGCAGAGACAACTGTGGGTAGGACATTGGTGGTGCGGAAAATGTGTCGAGTAGTGTGACCGAAAAAGTGAGCGGTGAAGGGACCTGTAGCACTTGGGAAATAGAGAGATAAAGAAGCTATAAGTGACAGGTGCTCGGCCAGTGAGGCATGCATGTGTTGAATGGTATCCGGTTCACCTTTTCGCACTCACCGAGTGGGTGCTCTCCTCGAGCCCCGCACCGTGTACAGATGAGTTCATCTCTGGCGAAGGCAGAACTCCGTTTTTTCCACGGAGAATCGGTGTTCCGTTGCTTTTCTCATGAAAGGAAACAGGGAAGTGGTGGTCTGTATCGCCTGAGTAATTACGACTGACGTTGAAACACAAGGGAGGGCTTTCGTTTGAGAGGAAATTCCTCACACAAGGCAGCTGGTAGGCTCCTCAAAGAATGTACTGCAACAGACGGGCTGAAGGCGCGTCGGGACACAGGGGGATGTGTGGTTGGGAAGGGGGGGGGGGAAGGGGTACGGTAATTGTAAACAACTTTGAGAGTGAAAGCGCGAAACTTGAAGACGTAGCACAAGACACAGGAGCCCACCTACTTCTTAGAGCTCCGAGACTTTGCGGCCGTCGGGGTAGGGCCAGCCTTGGGCTTCTTCGTGGCATTCGAGGTTGGTAGCTTGTCCGTTGTTGCTGACGTCGTGGGCCTCTTCTTGACAACTGGAGCGTTCTTCGCTATTGACGCAGGTTTGGGCGTACCTGCACTCTTTGTGGCAACACCAGTCTCCGCTGCTCCAGCAGTCTTCGTGGGAGCCTTGCGAGTACGTTGCACGTCAGGCCCGTTGGTCACATGGGCGGCGTAGTCGTAATACGTGGACGGCTGCGAGGGCGTTGACTTGGTGGTGACGCCAGTGCTCCGTGTCACACCTTTTCCCTGCGACGCAGGTGGCGCCGGCTTCGAAGCGACAGATATTTTGGACGGTGGTTGTGGCGGAACCGCAGGAGCACCTGTGACGTGTGAGGCGTAGTCGTAGTAGGTGTCTTGTCCAGAGGCAGCTGGAGCCGTTGGTGTAGGTGTCGGCTGTTGTGTAGGTGGAGCTGGGGAAGCGGAAGCAGAGGACTTCGTCGCCTCCGCGCGTGGCATCGGTGCGCCAATGGGATACCCTGGCCCAGTTGCTGGGTACCCGAAGCCGGCCGACGGCGGCCGCTGCGGTGCCGGCTGTGGAGGTGGCGGCGGTGCGGCAGGGGTCGCTACCCCAAAGGGCACGTCTCCTAGTGGGTACCCAGGGCCAGCTGCAGGGTTCGGCCCCGCGAGTGGTGGTGGAGGCTGGTGTGGTGCGCCATACGCACCACCTGGTGGGCCGGAAAGAGGTGCTGGGGCCCCACCCTGTGGCGGAACATGGGCCAAGGGAAAGGTGCTGGATTGACCAGTACCCGTCGCCCCCAGTGGCGTGTACATCTGAGCAGCTGGCAGCGGTGCAGCGGCTGGGGCTGCGGGGGCGGCGTATGCTGGCGTCGCATTCGCTTGCGGCAGGTGCCAAGTGGGAGCTCCTGTGTAGCCGCAGGGCTGCACTGGTGGACGGCCCTGAACGTAGGCTGCGGGCCCTCCCGGTGCTTCACGGTAAGGTGCTGGTGGGGGAGGGTTGGGGTTGTAGGTGAACTGCATGGTGGAGTGATGGAGTTGCTGTCAGAAAGAGAAATTTTTGTTAGTCTGTTGAAGCACAAGTCTAGCGGAATGAGGAGAGACCAAAGAGGGTAGCGGTCGCGAGGGTGCGGTGAACCTTTTCGAGTCTGTGAACCACAAGTCGAGGAGCGCGATGCAAAAATGCGAAGCTTGGAAGGAAAGGGAGAAGAACGTTGATCATGCCATGCGCAGCCACTGGTGTGTGCACTGTCTGGTGAGGAAGCAACTGAGTGCGTTACTGTTTTATACATTTCGTTTGCAAGATAAGTCTCTTTCGAGGACGCGAATTGAGCAAGCAGAGGAGTAAAGAATGAGTGAAAGACAAAGCAGAGGACTCTCTAAACAAGTATAGCGACGTGTGTATACGTAAGGTTCAACGACCCGTGACCCCGCACCACAGACCATACCGACGCCTCTCGCTGCCTCATAGGGGTGTGACAGAGGAGCTGTGTCCCACGGGGGCGGTGCGTACTTGGCCATACGTCACCGATTGTGGAGGCGCGGTGTTGGGAACGTAACTTCCGCCGAGAGCGGTGGTCGTGGTGGAGGTAGGAGGCGGCAGCTGGTTCGCGTACCCACTCTGTCGCCATTCATCTATTCCCCCGTAGCCATTGTCCATCTGCCCTTGTGGCACTTGCCTCTGCGTCTGATACGCTTCTGTGCTCGGGGCGTAGGCGTACGCTTGCCAAGACGAACTATTCGGGCCGGATGGGTTGTGAACCCCGTAGGTGGGTTGCTGATAGAAAGGGTACTGATTGGGAACATTACCGGAGGATGACGGGCCGTACTGTGGTGGCGGTCGGGCGTCATACCTGACTTCTGCAGACGGAGTGTTTCTACTCCGATCCGTTGGTGAAGCCGACCAGCGCGCAGCACCATTGTCGTTGGGTTGGCTGTTGGCCATGGGAGGTCGTGCACTGTAGAGTGGAGGCGGGGAGGACAGTGGTACAGCGTGGGCATTGTCATGCGATGAGCCGCGCTGCCGGGAGTGCTTACTGCCCATTTCGTAAAGGAAAGAGGAAAGAATGACCTCGTGAGGAGAGGATTTGTATGTCCGGTAGAACTGCGTGGGGAGTATAGAGGAAGGAGAACGTACAATGAACAAGAGAGAAAAAGGCGACAGTGTTGCGCCTGCCATAGCATCAAGGAGGGAGTACCAGGGATAGCATATTACGGAGGGCAATAGTACCAACGTAATCGATTTCAGCTCTCAGCACCGTCGTACATTCTTTGCCGTTCAGTTTCACTTTGTGTATGATAACGAGGCCTCGACGTACGCTTTCGTTGCGTGCAATTGAATCGGTAGAGAGACAGGGAGAGGGAGAACTGGGGAGAGCGGTGAGCAGAAGTTGTGTTATATTTGTCACAAGTTTCACCTCCACGAAAAAGTAATTGGAGAAACAGGGTAAAATTGTGTGAGCGTGAGGGTCCGTGGAGGCTTTGCGTGAAGAGCTTGAGGTGATGAAAACTGAAAAGATACTCTACTGGGGGAAGTGTACCCCGTACCCACTTCATTCTGGCAGTGGACGCTGTCCTAGTGTGAAAATCACGCGTTGTGAACACACGTTTCACTGGGCGTTCTCGCGTTGCATGCACTGAATGGGGACACCCCTCGTAGAGGTGGACCACACGTAAGTACAGGAATAAGGTCTTCCAGCAGACCTACTGGTTCGCACACCCACCGCCACCGTGGTGATGGGGCCCACACCCAGGGGGGCGGCCGTGACGACCCGGTCGGCCGTACGGGCGGCACGGGGGTGGCGGGGGTGCGTGACAGTGCCCGTGCGGTGGGCGGCCGTTGGAGTAGACCACGGTGGTGTGCTGATGCGGAGGAGGCGGGGGCCCTTGCTGGTAGATGATGGTCGTACCAGGCGGCGGGGCAGGGTACGGCACCTGACCCGGAGTGGCGTATTGGGTGGGAGGCGGAGCGTAGTAGGTGGGCTGACCGTAGGGCTGACTGTAAGGCTGCCCGTAGGGTTGTTGTGGAGGGGGGTAGCCGTAGGACATGAGGAGAGCAAGGGAGGAGGGTTCAAATCAGCTAAGGGTATCGGACGCGATGTACGCAAGCGAAGGCGGTACTCGATAGCGGTGAGGTGTCCAAAGTCGAGAGACGGGGCTGGGGGGGGGGGGAAGGGTTGGACAGGTGTAGGAATTGCGAAGGAGGAAGTGGGAGTGTGACAGATGTGAAATGGAGGTCGTCGGCTCTGTGCGAGGGGAGTCTCTTCTTCAGGCCTACACGTTGCGTGTGCATCACTCGTTAAATGCAGCTGCAATTACAGGTGTGCAGCCTGTCACCGCCTAATAGCGTTGGGAGGGATGCTCAGCTCTTGAGTGGGCGTTTACCTTTCTCTTTCGTTACGGATCTGGGTCAGTTGTGGTGAGGGGATCGGTGTGATGAAATGCAATGAAATTGATAAACAAAGATTATTCGTATTTCAAAGTTGGTGTGAAAACAAAGAGCTCGACAAGGTTGCAAGCGGAGGGCGAGAGAAAGAAAGAAGGACAGCGTACGAAGGCTGAGAACAGAAAGCAAGTGGGGTTTTATGACGCGGCTACATACGCGAGCGCAGTGTGGTTCTGTAGAGATGTCGTCACATTTATTTAAAAGAAGGGTGTTGGATGAATAAAGCAGACGTTTCGAAGGTGTCACAAGCAACAAACATAAATCACGTATATACGATGAAGCGGAAAGAAAAAAAGATTATTTTCTCTTACAAGAAGTGGTAAATAGCAAACTCCTTTGCGAAGGATAAGAGAAAAGCAACAAGGATACGCAAAGCAAAGAAAAGGCAACCGTAAAATTGTAGAATAAAACAGTGTGAAAAAGAAACCTCACACCACAGTCCATTCCCCACCAACCACAACGACAGCGGACCCTCACTGCTGATCACAGTTTGCCCGGTAGCAGTCGCACCTTGTGCATTGGCGTGTTTGGAACCAGCTGTCGCCGTGACAGGGGCACACGCACCCATTGGACGGGTTTCGCGAGTCCAGGAAATCAGAGGACGACAGGAATTGCTGGGAGCTGCTATCTACACGCGACGCGGTTGTGGTGCCCTGCTGCTGCTGCTGCTGCTGTGATCTCGCTCGCATCAGACAGAACGGCACGAGCGCCATGCCGTCCACGCCACCGTTGGCGGTCGACGGAAGACTGACTTCCTGACGGAACCCACCGCACGCGCAGAATTCATCATGCCGGAAAGTTTCGCAAAGGATTGTATTAGGCGTCGTCTTTTCCTTTGTCTTTGCCTTGTCACCGCTGTCCTTTCGAGAGAGGACCTTGAGGAACTTGAAGGAACCGTTACGGCTTGAGGAACCCTTTCGCGCCGTGCGCTCAGAGGACACGTCTGCTTCGGGGAGCACGATGCGTGGTGCGCGGGGTTGCAGGTTCTGGCCCCAGTCCTGATACATTTGCTCTAGGACATAGTTCCGCTCACTCTCTGGCTGATCGCGTAGTCGCTCCCAACGCGGCACGCCATCGTGTGTGCGGGGGCGGCCTGTCAGAGGGTCGCGGGTACCAAGGCCCGCCGGCCGCAGGGTCATGACACCGCCATCATCGCCTCCGCCACCATTGGGGAGTCCTTCACGGTTCGTGTCATCGCCATCGGCCACTTCGGCGAACATCCAGTGGTAGCTTGAACGTGCGCCTCTGTTGGTCGTGTGACGGACAGTGCTGGTGCTGGTGGTGCCGCGGTATTGCACCCTATCCCCTGCAAGGGCAGCTACCTGACCAATCACGGGGACAGTCAGGAAATCGTAGAGGGAATTAGGTTGGTTTGTCCGTGAGGTCCGTCCCTTCCGGCGTCGCGGCTGTTCTTCTGGGGTTGTGTCTGCAAGACCAGCCTCGGCCTCTGTCGCGTTGAATTGGGAGAAGGCAGGGTGTAGAAGCAGCGTGTCAGGCACTCTGCCATCAGAGAGTTTTCGCTTAGGTGTAGAGTGGTCCTTCACTTTGGCATTTCCATCTCCACGATTGCCCTTAGCTTTGGTAGCGCTGCGGTGCCTCGTTACTTGCGGCGGTGCTGAGATGGATCGAGCAGCAGCTTCCACAGGGATTCCATACGTGAGGCAGTGGTAGGGTACTGTAGACGACGGTGACCGTGTGTCCGTGAGGTCAGCATCGTCAACCGAAAGACCCGCAGAGCGTTTGCCTTGCACGTAGTCCTCCGGCCTGAACGGAAGTGCCGTTGGGTATTTATTGTTCCCAGAAGGCATGCGTGTTTTGAGATATAGGAATACGTAAAGAGAAAGCAAAGACGAATTGTATTAAGAGGAGAACAACAACAACAAAAAAAGCAGTGAGAAGGATGGAGATCCTTACGCAGCGGGACTGTGGAAGAAAGATATTTTGCAACTAGCTGATGGAGAGGATACGACGCCGTGTCCAACGGTGTTGGAGGGGAGGGAATAGAGAGAGAGAGAGAGAGAGAGAGAGAGAGAAAAAAAAAGCAATGTTAGGGGGATTCTGATCGTGCGATATAGAGACAACAGCACGAACAGAAGACACAAGAGCCGTGTTAGTGCATGTGCCCACGACACCACTGCGACAGTGCAAATGAGAATATACAGCTTTCTTCACATTTCTGCCATACCTACTCATTGACCAACGCATCCTGTTCGTCCATTGGCATGTTCTCGCTCCCGTTCTGTATTATTTTGTAGTGACGAGAGATGTAAGACAGCGGCCTGCAAAGTGTGCGGACCCATGTGACGAAACAGCAATAAGGTAAAGGTGGATTGGATCAGGTCTAAGCAGCCGATAGAAGGAAAGAGATAAGCGCCATAGCACTGCAAGGAATAATTGATGGACTGGAAAAGAGAGAAAGTGGGTGTGTGTGCACATGCATACGTATGCGGTAAAGAAAGAAATGCAACCGCAAGCAACGGGAAAGCAGAAACAACAATAATATAGGAGCGAATGTAGGTGTGCGTGAATGTGATGGAGCGCAGGAATGAGCAAGCTCGCAGTACACACTTGAGAAACCAAACATGACGGCAAGCAAAACAGGTGATGTAACGTATTTGTGTTTTGAGAAGCAATTGACGGATGACCGGCGCATAAACGTCAAGGAAACGAAGATGAGAAACGCAGAGTGTCACA